>LBNU01018686.1:99160-117666 GCA_014162995.1 Artemisia annua | reverse complement strand
AAAAAAAAAAAAAAAAAAAAAAAAAAAAAAAAAAAAAAAAAAAAAAAAAAAAAAAAAAAAAAAAAAAAAAAAAAAAAACTGGAAAAAACAGTAACCCCTATGTGGGGACACAAAATAATGCAAAAAAAAAAATAAAAAAAAAATAAATAAAATAAAATAAAAAATAAAAAATAATAAAAAAAAAAGCTGCAAAAGTACGGAATCCGTACGGAATCCGTACGATGAACAGTAACCCTATGTGGAGGGTTTCTCCTAGACCCCGTTACTATAGTATGTCCCTTGTTGTTTTATGTAAGATTTGGTTCTGAATTGCTATCTATTTGTGTTGTAGGTAGAAAACGGAGCAATTGGTGAAAAGACACAGAAAGTGGCGTGATTTGAAGATGATTGAAGAGAAGTGTCAGAGATATGATATAGCGTATCCGAAATAGTGGATACTATGTATCTACAAGATGCCAAGAAGTCAACAAGGTCAAAGTGCAGTTGATACAATGTACTACCTCCGTCCCAAAATTTAAGTCCAGTTTGACTTTTTGGATCGAACGTTGACCTTAAATATTTTTGTTTGTATTGTATAATGCTTGATGCAAAATATATAAATGGATTGTGTTTAAAATGTATTTTCATTTCGTATAATTTTCATCAAGTGTTATCTAATACAAACAAAAACATTTAAGGTCAAAGTTCGATTCAAAAAGTCAAACTGGACTTAAATTTTGGGATGGAGGGAGTAACCCTTTAAGGTGTTACGCCGTATCCGTTTATTAATACGCGTGTGGAAGCTTCCTAATTAAAAATGATACGACATATCTATTTAGTGGATATGCCGTATCAAAGACGGGTTTTTAGTTTCCAATAAATACAACCTGAAAACGATTTTTGGTTATCATTCTTTTACTCCTGACGTTTTCTATGGCTTTACCACAATAAATAACCTCCATTAAAGACCTTCATCATCAAGACAAAGGACCTCAATCATCATAGGTTTTGTTAATCATTCGTTTTGCATAGCAGAATTCACTATGAACTCTTTATGTTTATCATTTTATTTCTGTGTTGTTATGTCTATTGAGATTATGGGCTATCACACTTGTGTGTTAGCCTAGTTATGAACCTTATGTTATTTCAATTGATTTACGCGATTTAATGAATTCCTTTTTAGATAATTACATATTTGTTTGTTATTGCTTTCGTCTGTATGCATAGCTTGGATTTATTAATAGGACGAGCATTGAATATGGGGCAACCATATATTAGTATTTTTTGGTTAGACACTTCGTGTATGCGTAGTTAAAGGTACACAAATATCCCGAGCTACATAAACACTTGCTACACTATTAGGTTAGAGTTAGCTAATTGTAAACATAGAGTTAACATATAGCTAGATGATAACTAGGCTGAGTTAGCATAAAAAACGAATCTCAATAGTTAGTTGAGTACTTAATGATTGTAGATTGGTAAATCATTATCACCTTGTCGAATTGGCTATAATAGATAAGCAGGCAGGTTTTAGCTACTCGAACTAGGCTTAATCTATATTAGATTCACTGAAAAGGAAGACAATGGAACAATGCACATGAAAAATCTAGTGTTTATGCATATAGGTGAATAACTAGGATAACACGTTCTTCTCGTATTGAATTTCCCTCCATTTTTATTTACTCGTTATTTATTTATTTTGTTAATTTCAATTTAATTTTAAAAATTGTGATGACCTCTCAGATCCAAAACGCCCATTTTTATTGTTTTATTATTATTTCACTATCTTCATTTTCATTAATCCAACTTAATTCATCGCTTTTCGTGAACAACATGGTTTTACCAAGTCTATGGTTTTACCAAGTCTAATATAGGCTTAATCTATACTAGATTCACTGAAAAGGAAGACAATGGAACAATGCACATGAAAAATCTAGTGTTTATGCATATAGGTGAATAACTAGGCTAACACGTTCTTCTCGTATTGAATTTCCCTCCATTTTTATTTACTCGTTATTTATTTATTTTGTTAATTTCAATTTAATTTTAAAAATTGTGATGACCTCTCAGATCCAAAACGCCCATTTTTATTGTTTTATTGTTATTTCACTATCTTCATTTTCATTAATCCAACTTAATTCATCGCTTTTCGTGAACGACATGGTTTTACCAAGTCTATAGTATACACGAACGGGTACACTACCCGCGAGTGTTAGTTTACTTGTTAAAATCTAGAAAAATAAAATATATAAAACAAGATTCAACACATCATAATTGAACACTCAATTTTTCATAAAAATTTTCCAACTAAAGCTAGATACTGACAATGATACCAGATACATACAGACATTAAGAATTTTCTTTATTTTCATGTGATAGCATTTTTTTTAGTTTTTTTTTCTTTATCATATTTTTGACTTTTTAAAGGCTTGGATTGACGGGGCTTGAACTTGGATTTTGTCTTATGTTTAAGAAGTTAGGACATGTTTTAAGATTGTTTAACAACTTTGAGGATTTCCTATCTAAAACCATCGCGAAAACGCCATGAATTAAACCAACAAAATCATAGTGTAGTAATAAAAAATAGAATGTTGCCAAAAACCTCAAATTAAAATGATGTGTGCTTGGGAAAAAAAAGTTTGGCCATGTATCAAGATTAGGCTAGAGATTCACTTAAAAGAAAACTTAAAATAAGATGGCCTTGTATCTGGTTAATAAAGTGAGTTACTTATTTGATATTCATAGATAAGTGGATCCTGGTAGGATAACTTGGTTTGAATATTGATTTTTGTAATTCTGGTGAATAATCCTCATGAGAAAGGTTTCCTGTTTGGTTGAACATATTATAGTTGGTAGTACTTTCTCATCCTTATGTCTAAGCTACAACTGAGTGTCATGGAAAAAGGGCTTTATTTGATTGAAGGTCTCAGTTCTTCACATTATAATGATGTGTCTCTTAATTCGGGATTAAGCTAGTGTTTGGTATTGTGAGGGTTTGATGCAGATGGCCTTGTATCTTGTGAAGGAAAACCATATGCTTGATTCTTATTCTTGGATTAATAGATGTTGCTGGGATTGCTAGTTCTTGAACTTGATTCTAGTATTTTGGTGAGTAATTCTCATAAGGAAGGTTTCGTGCTTGTGTGGATATATGGTTGTACTATAGTTGTAGTTTTGCTCATGTGATTGGTTTGATGATTACGGAAAGGGTTAGATGGGTTTGTACATTGAGGTTGATAATTTGAGATCTATGAGGTATTCTTGTTAAATGGGTCTGTGGGATGCTATCATCTTCTTGGGTGTGTAAGCCTCATATTTAGCTGATGGTTTGTTGTGTCATGGTTCTGATGGATATGTCTTCTGATCATGATTGTTTATGCATCTCAGTACTAGTAGTAGTGGTGCTAGTTATGGTTTGTTTTTCAAGCAAATGTATTTTGGTCTTAGTTTGTTAGTAGCATTGTTAGTTAGTTGGTTTAGTATAGTATGGTCTTATATGTTTAGTATCGAGTTTGTATTCAGCCGTCTATGTTGCCATGCGGTTGTTCATGGTTTTGTCATAGATCGGTTTTTGTATATATTTTTGTTGCTAATATATTTCTCTTTTACCAAAAGAAAAAAAAAATAATAAAAAATAAAAAGAAAGATGTGAAGTAATTATAACTATACATTTGAGATGCATCGACTTGAATCTCTTATTGTTTCAACATATGCAAAGTAGCACTAAATCCACATTTGACATGCAGATAACGAAAAATAAATAGGATTCATGTATTTTGATGAAATTCATCTAACATATGTATTTTCATCTAATTTTTGAGTTAAAATAAAAAATATAATCAGATGCATATAAATGAATAAAAATTTATCTATTTAAAGCCGATGCATTTCGAATGTGTGGTTATACTTACTTTTGATCTTTCTCATTCGATCATGACTCTCCAAAACTATACCAAAACGCTAACAATAATTAGATAATCATATTATTTAGGATGTCATCACTCATCAGTCATCACTAGTCGGTAGTCACATAGATATATGAGTGAAACATATTTTATCAGTGTTAGTTGGTTGATATTTGTTGTCTTCGCTGTAAAGAATGATTGGACACGCGATCGTGGTAAGGCAATGTAGTGGGTCCCGTTACTCGACTTCTGCCACTAAGCTTTCGACACCTATATTACGTACCAGTAAACTCTTGACAAAGAATATCAATGATGTCGCTAATCAAGATTGTTTGTAATAAGTATCCATCATAATTAGGTTCTTCAGGGGTAGCTTTAACTGAGTGTTGAAAAGCAATGCTTTTTAATAAATGCTAATACTAAAAAAATTGCATTAGTAATGGATAAAAAGTGGCAAGAATGGCCATCTTGTCGTTTAAGCGAATAAGGTCACTAAAACACTATATCTAGATATCTTAGTATATATTGCACCTTATGAAATTTCAATGAACTTATATATGGTGTCAATTACAAAGAATAACTTAGCATAAACCAAACGGACTTGAGAACAAGTTATAAATTGTTGTGTAGATGGATATGTGAGTATTTTTTCTGCTTTGTCTGGGTACGAAATAATGGTCGGTCCCCTTTGACACCTTTGCATGGTCCTCATCTTTACATAGGCCGGTCCTGTCGTAATTTGTTATATCGATCACATCTTGTTTGTCAGGCTTTTCCCCACATAACCTTTAGTCCCCAAGTGAGCATACAAACTATATTGAATTTTCTTAAATGATGTAGAAGAATATCAAAGCTTAAAAAGATAGCTAGCCATAAAACTGAAATCTAACTGAAGAAATCGATCAATGGGAACAAAATCGATCATTAACAAAATAAGTGAGCGATAAAGGGTGATTGCATGACTATCCGGACACAAAGTTACGAAGAAGCTCTGAAACTATATTTTTATATACACTTTGAGGATATGAAGAACATCAAGAATACATTCTATTAAGGAATGAAAATGTGTGACATTACCATAAATAGAAAGTTACAAGTCTGGATAATCACTATTCAATAGATAGAAGTTAACGAAAGGGCAGATTTAGAAAGAGACGATCTATCAGAGATAATGAAAAGGTGGATAAACGAGAGACCAAGGATGACCCATCAATGATTTTCTGAATTTCGACACTTTTGTAGGATTTCCGACATACATTGTTTTGCTCCAATGTTTGAAAAAAACTGATGCTCACTAGCCAAACAATCTTACCAAAGAAATTAACATTCGTTCATTTCATATTCATCAACACGTACTACTAGAAACATGAAAAATCCGACAAACAATATTATCTAGCTACGTGAAATCCGTAGTTTTCAAACACCACCTTATTTATATCAAGTCATGCTTGCTATCTATTAAGGTACATAAACAAACGATACAACTTCTACAATAACAGCTTCAAATAGAATTAATATAAATAAAATGACATACTGCAATACAATCTTAAACTAATGAGTCGATGGACATGAGTACAATAGTACTAACTAGCTAGCTGGCTAAGAATACAAGAACACCAACCGTTTAGAACACTTTGTGCATGTGTATTTTCTTTTCGCTATATTGCAAACTGGCACAAAGCAAAACCTCCATTTGTGAGCATAATCTACAGCCTCAACTTTGCCACCGCACTGTGGACATGCTCCAGGAGCATCGTGACGACTGAACTCCTTCTCTTGTTCATCGCAGACATATAAAAGTCTCATTTAGCCGTTATTTGATGGCTAGAATCCTTAGAATTGAAGTGAGTGTGTTTTTGTGCTAGATTTTATTGCTTCAGGGATAAGAATATGACGAGATGAACACACACATGACATAACAGTGAGTGTGTATAAATAGATTCTAGAAATCTGTTGATTTAACCAACAAGTACTATTACTATTTTTTTTTGTCTTTTTGTAATGTATCCAAATGAAATAATTCGTTATTTCTTTGGTGGTTTTTGGATCCAAGCCAGGCTATTTAAGATAATGTTAAATGAAACTGAAACCGAACCTTAAATTATACCGAACCGTCGATAGGTTGAATGTGTCATGTTACACAGTAATTTTTAGTGTTGGTGAATCACACAATTTTTTTGTTAGGAAAAATACAATAATCGAGAAAGTAAACAAAGAATCACACAACTTAAGAAACACAAAGAGTTGATGTGGTTTGACCGGTTGGGCGTGATCCTTTTGATAATACGTATTAAAATGATTTTACAATGTTAAAACTAATGTTTTAAAACCCTACCGGCTCAGTAGTACCGTGAAACGGTACGTGATGTCACCGGCCGTTAATAGCCGGGTGTCATGAGGATTCAGATACAACTGCCGGGTTTCAATCGAGCTGAATAGACCTGCCGGTTTAAACTTTTTTTTGGTTTTCTCTACATAACCAATATGGATCATGCATAGTGAATATGACATCAAACCTTAAAGCTATTAAACAAACGTAGCCTTTCAAAAAAAAAAAAAAAAAAAGCTATTAAACAAACGTAACTACAACCTTTATCATTTTGGCTTTTACCACAGCACTGCTGTCATCATTTTTCATCCAGGTGGGTGCTTAATTATATAATTATATAAAGTTGCACGAAGGAGAAAAAGTAGTAGGATATGATAACATATACTCGTATGACTGTAATAACGTTAACGTTCAAACTGTATAACAATTTATTATAGTTGCGTGCTTCCATTGTTAGTCAAATAAGTTATTCTTAATGTTCCATTATTAATAATCTAGTTGTAATTTGGCTTTAAAGTTTGAAATTTGTATTCTAGTTGGGCTTTATGTTTCTAGTAAACTTATAGTTTATTTTTAAGATTAATTTATAAGAGAGAAAAAGAAAAAGAAAGGAATTGAAAAAACAAAAAAATTATGTTCTCAAGATATTTTAAGAATAAAGGAAAAGAAGAAGATGAAACCGGAAGGCCAATATTTGTGGCTTTCTTACTCTAAAATATTTATCTCATTTTTGGGTTGTTTAGGAAGGAAGATGAACTCAAAAATAAATGATAAATTCTTAGTTTTCTTTTCATACTTTCTCATTTCTTTTCTCCCATCTCTTTTCTTCTCTTACCCTCCAAAAATAACTCGAGAATACACATGAATTAATATTGATTTTTAAAGGTTTTCATTGTGTTTGCTATTGGTTTTTACGTGTTTTAAACGTGTTTATTAAACCAATGTATTGTAATTGATTAGTGTATAGAAAACTGGTTTGACCTAATGGTTGAATTGGCCGAACCAGTACTAAGTGACCTGTTGACTCAACTGAATCGATCAGAAAACCAGTTTTAGAACATTGGCTAAAACTTGTTAACACAAATTTTCAAGTAATCAACTTCTTTACGTTTTAATGATGATAAATATAAAAATGTATTACGTAAAGGTTTTTGAAAAATAGTTATCCTGTGTAGCAAATTACTTATAAGATATGAATATGAATATGTAAACTAGCTTAATGATCAAAGATGTTTTATTTCATATAAACACTTGCATCATTTTCATCCAACACATCTAAACACTTGTTTTCTCTTATAAAATGTGTACCAAACACTTGAATCATTCTTTTATAAAATTTCATTCAAATCAAAATGATTTATAAAATAAATTTGACAACTTGCAAGAATCTTCCAATTTGAGAAATGATTCATATCTCATATTTCAGTGATCGAATGTTTGACACTTTAGGAAGACATCAAACATGTTTTGCCTTAACCTTTTATAATGATCAATTCAAACTTAAATGGAAATAAAGCTAACAAGTGTTGAGTGACATTTCAAAATGGCCATAATCTTTTGTTCGAATCTGCAGAGCCACATATCTTAAACATGCGGGGGATCCTTGCAGGGATCAGTGGATCCATATGAGTTTGTGAACAAATTGTTTTCCTAATTAAATAACCCATTTGATACCCCTTGCAAATATATTTCAAGCATCATTCTTTTCATTACTGTCTTACATAAAACCTTTGATCACTACCTAGTTTCTGTTCATTTATAATGATCAATTCAAGCAAGGGAATAACACAATAAGCGTTAAGTTCATTTGTGTTTTGTTGTTTGTATTCTTAGTCAAGTTGTACTCTCACATACCACCACTATACATTATACTCGAAAGTTGTGATCAACATTATATACCAAAATATAGTGAGTTAGGTTAGTCTTTTAGGCCTCAAAACACTTCAAGAGAAAGGTTGGTTCTATCTAGTTAGGACTCGATATTTAACTTGGTATCAGTAAACTTGTAAACGCATTGTAAGGTTTTCTCCGCAAAGAAGGGAGTTTGTTGAACAAGTGAAAGAACTCTCGAGTAGGAAACTCGGGGAGTAGTGTAGGGCGAACAGAAGTTTCATGCCAAACAACTATAAATCATCGTGTTGGTTTAATCTCGCTTTTACTTATTGTCTTTTGTTTATTCATATATATTGTTATACTTTGTTTACAATAAATTACAAACAAACTAATATTTAAAGAGCAAAACTATTTAACCCTTTTTCTAGTTTTCCACAATACTAGTGCTAATTGGCAACGAGGTGATTATGAAAAACCACTACTAGAAAAATGCCATTAGCAACAATTATTTTAACAATCATAAACAAATCGTTGCTAAATTGTGCATTTAGCATATAATTTTAGCAATCAAATTGTTAACAAAGTTGCTATTTTTTTAGCAACTAAAAAGTTAATTGGTATTTTTACAAATGACCATAAATATTTGTTGCTAATTTAGCAACGACTAAGCAAATTTGTTGCAATCTAAAATTAGCACCGGCCAAATTAGCAACTAACACCAATTGATGCTAATTCGACCGGTGCTAATTTGAGAATGCAACGAAATTACTTTAGTCGTTACTAAATTAGCAACAAATATTTATGGTTATTTGTAGAAATAGCAACTAATTTTTTTGTTGCTAAAAAAATTGCAATTTTGTTAACAATTTCGTTGCTAAAATTAGATGCTAAATGCACAATTTAGCAACGATTTCTCTATTGTTGTTAAAATTATTGTTGCTAATGACATTTTTTCTAGTAGTGAACAGAGTTGTGAGACAATTAAAACGACTTTTAAAAGCAAGTAATCAGTTTCCAATAACATCAATGCTTGAGTTTACATTTATAATTAGGTACTACTAAATGAATATCAAATACACTAAATAAATACTAGTAAAAATTTTATTCTATTTTTTTATTAAAAAAAATAACTGTGTACTCAACATTTAATGACATTTACTATTACTTTCATCGTGTCTGGTTTGTGCTTTTTTTACTTATCCCATTATGTTTATATTTGCATTTGTATATATGTTTGTGTTGTGGCTTTGTGTTTATATCTCTTTTATGTTTATGTTGTAATGATACGTTTTCTTTTATGCTTTCTACTATCTTTATAGTTGTAGAGTTATTATTGCCACATTTCATATTGAGTCACACTTAATCTATTATTTGATACGATAAAATTGAGTTTTTAAACAGGAACGTATATTTTTTCCACAATATGTGATTTATTTTAGGGAACGATTAACAGGACACATAAGCATTATTATGGACTGTGATAACGCTCGGAATGAGTATGTTTTTAGTTGTATTATCGTTAGTTTTGTGCATCATATTTGGTTATATTTGTATGTATTTGTTACTTAATCATGAAAAAGTGTATATCTAATTGATTGTAGCCAAGTACAGGAATAGATGATGAAAAGATGAAGAATTGAAGTGATTATGCACATTTGGAGATTTTCAAGGTAGAGACGAGAGAAAAACTACACAAGAACTCAAGGATTTGATAGTGTCAAGATTTCCATCTTCATATATTAAGAAAATATCAAATTCTATGGAAGAAATCAACACCTAAATGAAGGATAAAGCATGCGACAAGAAAAGTTGAAGAAAAGTCAAAGTTGTGAGTACTGGTTGACTCCAACCGATCGGATGCAACCCGCAACTGATTCGGTTGGGTCATGCCAAATAGAGGATCCGATCGGATGGGCTTTCATCCGATCGGTTGGAAGGGTGCTGCAGTTACAAAGTCTGCAAAGAAAATACCCCACGTTTTCCTCTCTGGAGAAAAAGGCGTCAACAAAAAAAACCCTAACCTTTTCTAATCGTTTTTCACTTTATTGCCCTAAATCCTTCCATTCTTGTACGATCTGATTCTTCTTGTGATTAACCTTTGTGTTTATCTCTAATCAATTCAAATCGTTACATTTATCTTCTCAAAAGGGTTAATTCTGGTGATTCGTTTGTTAGGGTTTTAGCCGCCATTGGTGTTTAATTCGAAACCCTTAAGTTTGTTATTTATTTTCTTAACCAAAGATTAGGGTTTATTCCTATGCGCATTATGGTGGATTAATTGAATCGTTATTGTCTGAGAAACCCTAATTCGTTGGGGTTTACTATTTTTTGCTTGGAATTCATTGGTTGCTCAGGGTTTGTATGTTTTGTTGATGGAACGAGGGTTCTTAAGTCAGAAAGGGAGTGGGGCGGGAGAGGTGTGAAGGAAAAGCTACATGGCTCGGCTAATCATGCTGCTATGGATTCTGAAGGGTCTAAACCTGGCGGAATTTCTGATGACAAATCTACTAATGGTGTAACAAGGGGAAGTAATGGTTCTGGTGGTAATTCGGTAGGTGGAAGTGGTGTCGCATTGAATACATCGGGTAAAAGTGGTACAAATGTGAGTTCCTCTTCTAGTTTGGCCGATCAAACTAGATTGAATACGGTGGTTACTATGGATATTGATACAAGTGCTGTTGCCGCTAATGAGGGGCCTATTATTACTGATTGGACAGCTGATGATGGTGATGTTAACCTGGTTACACTTGTGGACACGAGTGCCCATGTGCGTAATACGGATGCTTCTACTTCTCCAAAGGTGACGAACTCATCTTTTGCTAATGTCGTTAATGCTACTCGTAATGTCCAAATTGTGAATTTTAGAGCATTAATCAATGAGAATCGTGTGGATAATCATGATACAATGCTTCCTTTGGCTGCTATGAAAAAGGTTTTAAGTCGGTATGATAACACGCTTGTTGGTTACTTCCTTGGTAAGACCATTGCTTTCCCCTTAGTTCAAAAATATGTCACTAATACATGGGAAAAATTTGGCTTGCAAAAGCTAATGAAAAATGGTGATGGTGTGTATCTTTTTAAGTTTGCTACCAAAGAGGGTGTGGATCGTGTCTTGGAACGAGGTCCATGGTTAATTCGTAACTCACCTATCATTCTTAACAAATGGACTCCTACTTTATCCCTTAATAAGAACGAGGTAAATAAGGTACCGGTTTGGATCAAAATGCATAATGTTCCACTGCTTGGCTATTCAGAGGATGGTTTGAGCTTGATTGCTACACAAGTAGGGAAACCGATTATGCTTGATTCCTTTACAAGTTCTATGTGTGTCGATTCATGGGGACGTATTAGTTTTGCCCGTGCTTTAGTTGAATTAAGTGCGGATTCAGAACTAAAAAGCCAGGTTACAATGGCAATTCCAAATGAAGAGGGTAATGGTTTTACTACTGAAATTATTAATATCAAATATGAATGGAAACCTCCTCATTGTGGTGAATGTAAAACTTTTGGACATGCTTTGATTGAATGCCCAAATCGTGTTAAGGGGGTTGTTCATAGTAATACTAATGTAGCTGCAAAGGCTTTTGAAGCTTCTGCTACTTTGGAAAAGACGGATGATGGTTTCATTGGGGTAGCGAATCGTAAGAGTAAGGGGAAAAATGTAGCTGCTCCTTCTCGGCCAATTGGGGCTGTTCAGCTTAATAAGCCTAAACCAAAATTTTGGAGGCCTGTCCAGAAGAAGCCGGTTGCAACAAAGGAGAAAGTCACTAATGAGGCAAGAACGAGTGGAAATATGATTGCTACATCGAACCCATTTGATGCTCTAGATATGGCCAATACTGATGATAATGGTATTCCTTGTCCAACAACTGTTCCTCCTAAGGATGGGGCTGAGGTTGGTAGTACGAAGGACACTAAAGTGGCTGAAGAAGTTGCTAGTTCTTCTAAGGGTGGAAATGAAAGTACTACTCCTATTGTTGAGAAAATTGGCAAGATTGAAAAGCTAATTATTGAAGGGAAGATTACTCTTGTGGATGATGATGGTAAACCTCTTAAAAAGGTTGATTCTTCAAATAAGATGGGTAACCCATTCTCTAAGGTTGGCAATGTGGTAGTTTCTGACAGCGATGATGGTGAAGTTTTTGATGATCACATTGGGACGTTGTATTCTGGAAGTGGAGGTAAGGAGCAGAGTCTTTATAAGGAATGGAAAGCGGATATAGGTGATGGTAACAATTATAATGATGATGATTTTGGCCTATCTCCTGCACAATTAAAGGCTGCTGGAATTCAAGATTTTTGTCTTAACTAGGTTGTTTTATATTTTTTGCATAAAATTTGTATCTTATTTTATGCTGGTTTTGGGTTGGTGGTCTTGTTGGTTGTATCTAGTTGTCATTTATGGCGTGTCATAAATGATTTAGTGGTTGTGTCAAGCGATTGCTTGCGGTTAATGTGGTACTTCAGCCACATTCCATTGTACTTAAACGTTTTTTTGGAGTAATATATTTTACCGGGTGGATTACCCTTTACCTAAAAAAAAGTTACAAAGTCTCATTAATTGAGGGATTTACTCCTCATTATCATGGGTGGCCTATCATTTCCTGTTAATAACTCATTGAGGACGTTTTACCTTGGATAATATGTGTTCATTTACTATAAATTGAGATCCAAGGCTAGATGCTAAGTGTGACATCCCAAACTAGTAAAAGGCTTACACCAAAGTCATTGCTATCTTATTATTATTGCCGAAAGTCTATTAGTGCTGTAGAAATGTCCAGGAGACATTGAGCTTGAGTCTCAATTGTTTGGTTCGAGTGTGGAGTTTTTTACTTGTCATAGTAGGCGATTGGAGGAGTGTGGTTGCTATAGTTCCACGATTCTAGTTCTTGTAATCCTTAAACTAGGTATATCTTGTTTACTTACGATGAACTATTGTTACTTTGAGTTTAATAAAGTTTTGTTTGTTACTTGCGTGTTATTATGATTGTTATGGAGTAATTTGTGGTATACTTGTGTGTATGATATAACCATTGTTGGAGTATTCTTATCTTTAAAAAGTGATGCATGAAAACATTTCTTGTTTAATGAGTTTGTTGGAATAATATTTAATCTTGCTTAATTTGTTGATAAAAACACTTTCAATAATAAATGGCCGAAAGGATTTTCTTAATGTTTTTATTCCAAAACGTTAGTGCACGAATTAGTATGGGATGTGATGTGTGACAAGCATCATATTTACTCATTGAAATGGATTTGAAACGATTTCATTACGATAAAAGGCCGAAAGGATTCGTAAGAACTAATTAGATAAGAAATGCTTTTCAACAAATGATTTCCAATAGAATTGTCATAATAGTTAATTGGTAGAAAGAAGTTAACTAGGCGATTGAATTCTTAGATATGGTTAATTATGATATAAACCAATGATTGTTAATAATTCATATTAGATTTGTGCATCATTACAAGCTACACCAAATTTATTGGAATACTCTATGCAATTGGTTAAAGGATTACACACAAGTATATGTTTTAATATATTGGACACTTATTAGCAGTTTCGAATTTCTACTAAAATTGGATTGACAACCTTTTTGCATAAACTAGATACTAAATACAATAATCACCAAATCTCTTGGGACGATCTCGACTTATCAATCTTTATTATACGGACGAGTATACTTGCTCGTATGTGTTGAATAGATAACCGGATAAATCGTGTTAATAAAATTTTAAAACTTGTACATGGTAGAACACATCAGACTGCCACCTATTTTTTTCTTGACACGTTAGTTGACGTTATCGTTAACAAACCTTCTATTATGTAGGTTAAGATTAGTTTCGGACCCGGTGCAAGTCAATTTGAATTTTATGAATACTTTGTTTATATTTACAGCGACCCTTTCTAGTTTACACAATGGAAGTCAAAATAATACAGCATATCCTAGTTTACTTGTTCATAACTTAAAAAGGAATAGTTGTTACTAAATGTATCCAAGTTGGCGTGAATTGCTTTAGTATGTAACATTCTATTTTCTTTCCGTAAAAATAAATGTATTGTCATTGCTAAACCTCCTATGTAGTGTACCATAAATGAAGTGATTACGGGCTTCAAGCCTTCAACTAATCTGACTCTTGTTGACCTTGTTGACCTCATTCTTTTTAAAAGGTACCGTTTCACTTTAATATACCCATTCGTGTACAGTATAAAATGCAATGGGTAAGTTAATGTGCAGCGGGTATTTTGTTTAATGAACAAGGTCAACCAGGTCAACAAGTATCAGATGAGCCGAAACCCAAAATTACTTCATTTAATACACAAGATAGGAGGTTTATCTATGACATTACTAATGGTGGTATACGTTATTATTATTATTGTTATTTTTATCTCGATCTTAATTGCTAGAGTTTACATTCAAAATTATTTGTCTACAACAAATATAAATGCTAACACCATAATTTTTATAATAGATAAATTTTTTGATAGGAAGATACATATCGTGAAAAGATTTATACAAATATATGCTAATTATTTGTTTAAAACAATTGCTTGGTATCAAACAAAACATACTTGGACAAATGAATTTGGTTCTTGAACTATTTGTAAATCTCTTTTGGTTGGATTAACGTTAAATAAATAATGAGATGTTAATGATTAGTCAAAATGTTTTTTGTGAATTTAAAGTGTACACTAACGATTATATCATAATTATTGTTCATTTAGTGAAAATTAAATGTACATTAAGCATGCCCTTTATAATTTTAGACTATCACTTACTTTTTCAAGTTTTACAAAATTTTCGTCTATTTATTTTAATGTAAAGATAATTAATTATCTATACTACCTTATAATAGAGATTATGCCCCCTCTCTTATTTTTTAAGACTTCCTAACATCGATTTTAAGCAAATCCCCCCGGATTGAAAAATACAACCATTTTACCATACGGTATAATCTAATCAAGCTACTAACCATCTATTGTTAAAATTTAATAACCCAAGCACTTAAAATACCAGCATAAAAACATAACCTACGCAACTTAAAAGACCGGCATGTACAACTTAAAGATGATTAAAGTTACTCAAATATAAAATTCTCACCATCTATAAAGTTATTGTAACGAAAAATATAAAATTTAAAAACATTCATCGCCACAAATTTTATTACATGTACTCGCCTTCGTACCCTGCTAGTCTAAAAACATGCATTCAAACAATCTCTTATTATGCATGTTAGTTAAACATTCCGACTTTCATTAATACTAGACGAGTACCCGTGCATAGCAACGGGATTTTATAGCGATAGATAGTTTATTGATAAGAAAAAGTTTATAGGTTATAAACGAAAAATAGTAAAAGTTTGAAGATTTGGGAATTAAACATAATGTTTTTAAACCCGGTTCGACCCGGGTTGTTCAACCGGTTGAACCGTTCTGGTCGGAAAATGAGTTGATTTAAACCGGGTCAACTTGTTAGGTTGGGTCAAAAACTGGTCAAATTAAACTGGGTCAACCCACCGGGTTTGAAGCGTCCCGGGTCAACCCTGTTTGTGTTTTAATTGGTCGTATTTAATTAGATAGATATGTTTTTATTTGGTTGTACAATGTAAATAAATCATTGTACTTTTAAGTAATGGATAATGTTTTGAAACCCGGTTCGACCCGGGTGGTTCAACCGGTTGAACCGTTCCGGTCGAAAAATGGGTCGATTTAAACCGGGTCAACTTGCTAGGTTGGATCGGAAATGGGTCAAATTAAACCGGGTTAACCCGCCGGGTTTGAAGCATCCCGGGTCAACCCGGTTTGTGTTTTAATTGGTTGTACAATGTGAATAAATCATTGTACTTTTAAGTAATGGATAATGTTTTGAAACCCGGTTCGACCCGGGTGGTTCAACCGGTTGAACCGTTTCGGTCGAAAAATGGGTCGATTTAAACCGGGTCAACTTGCTAGGTTGGGTCGGAAATGGGTCAAATTAAACCGGGTCAACCCGCGCGGGTTTGAAGCGTCCCGGGTCAACCCGGTTTGTATTTTAATTGGTTGTACAATGTGAATAAATCATTGTACTTTTAAGTAATGGGGTGTTTTAATAAGAGTATTAATTACATTTCACTTTTCTCTTGAACTATTGTTGAAAACTCAACATTTCACTTTTATTATTTTTCCATTATAGATAGTATAGATATAGATGTTGACATTGATCATAAAAGCTTCCTTAGAAGTTACTAATACGTTGCAAGAATGCGTCCTATAGACTTGATTTATATCGACAGAACTAGTTCTTTGATTTATGACTAAGTACTAAGTTGAGGACATTCGACGTGGTATCTAAAACTTAACATCATACCGGTTAGATGCCCTGTCAGTAAAAATCTTGGACTTGCAGTACCTGGAAAATATGATCATTTAAATTACTGTCGAAATATTCATATTGAATGATCAGCGTATTAGCATTTGATCATGTGGATTGCATGAATCACATACATGTTTTTTAGTAAGTTTTTGTGTTTAATCAAAGATTTTACACTTACACAAAGTTTACTAACATATGCCCTCAAAGATATATGTTATCCACAATATACAATTGCAAGATCAAACTCGCCACCCAAGTCTTCCTGAAATGACATATTGACATGAATTTCCTTCTTCCATACATAGTTAATCAAGTCACGATTATTATGGCAAGGAAAAGATAACGAAACATACTACGTAATGTTATACTTAATTTGGTGCGAATAGACTTAAGTTGTGTGGCTCTATATGAGTATAATCGAATATATGGAAGCTAGCTAAGCTAGAAGGACGTGTGAATGCATATATAAATATGTTGGTACAACTTCTAATCTAAACCATTATGTAACTCAATTATATGTATGTCCTTAACTGGTAAACTTCAGATATGGTTAGGCATTTTGATTCTGCATAAGTACACTTATGTCGTTATCAATCATACTTATAATTAGAGGAAGCAAATTACTTGTCGACGCACTCTTGATGTCCTATTTAGACGTCTTTGTCCATCAACATTAAACGCACATTGATGTTCTGTTTTCCATCTAATCCAATTGCGACTCGTTTATATGTACTGAATAGGAATGTAACGTACTATTGTATAATTTTGAATCCAAACAACCCATAGCCTTGTTGGAATCGCATATGCGGTAAACATCCCTATCTTGTATTGATCCATCAAATGCCAAGGCTCAATCATGTCGTCCTTTTACTTAAGCACTGAGAACGATGGAAACTACCACGCGGGATTAAAATAAAAGTTGTCATTGATTTCATTTCATATGTCCTTTACAAGTTCATTTCAAAGCACGCCATCGTTGACGTAATCAAAGGCTTTTGTTTCCCCATTCATGACAATTCTTGATCAACTTTTTTCGTCGACTCCATCTTGGTAGGAAATCGCATTTTGTTCACATTATCTCCTTATTTCGTGCTCAATTATTGAGTATGGAATCTAAACGTCATAATATAACATCTCCATCAATCGATCACTTGAAATGGCCTAAGATGTTGACGAAGCTATCCGTGTTTTTCCTAACAAAATAGAAACGGAGCTAAGTGAAAATAAATATTGTCTTTCATATATTATCTTCAACGTGTGAATTTGTCAGCGTTACTAGTACGTTAACAGTGTTTTGCAAAAGATGATACACTTTATATATATTTTTTGACGTTATTTTTTTTCCCACATTTATTAGCAAAACAAACATATATACGAGTACTACTTTTACAGCTATGAAAATAGAGATCTGATTCTGATTATCCTTTTTACAATCTTTGAAAGATGATAAAATAGAGAATTGGCGTTATGCAAACACCCATGTGATTTCTGCTGATTTACATAATGTACGGCTCTTTTCTCAAAATTATAACAAAATAGAAGTTTATTTTGTTTGTTCCTATGAAATACTTACTCTCCAAAATAGAATGCTCTGTAAATATAAAAGAATACAGATTATTTTTGTTGTGTAGAATGTTTTACGAAGTGTGTAGAATTTAATTCGAGATGATGTAAAGATTTTGTTAGCTAATTTTGAGTGAGATAAGTTAGGCTAATAGCTTTGAAAATTAAATTTCATTAGAAACTTGATAAATTAATCTCGATTAATTAATTTCTTTGATAAATAAATAAATTTAGGTTGTTTCTTGAGTATTAATTTATAAAGTTTCTAGTGTATAACTAAAAACTATCTTTTCGACAATTCAGAAATTTTTTTGTGGTGCGTGAACCCAAAAAAATGAAGAATAACTTAGAAGCCGTTTTTTTTTTTTTTTTTTTTTTTTTTTTTTTTTTTTTTTTTTTTTTTGTTTTTTTAATCGGTTTAAATGTGTATTAATGATGGTCACTATCTTCAAGTCAGCACAACATCAAATTTTAGCCTCTCAATATTTACTTCATATCAACCTTATATCATTAGTAGTCACCTCTGTCTTTATCGTTTACATGACA
>LBNU01018686.1:69938-98900 GCA_014162995.1 Artemisia annua | reverse complement strand
ACAAAAAATGATATAAACACCTCCTATTAGAGACCGCTTATAAAAAAACCAGTCTCCAAACTAAAATAAATGATGGAATGAAAAAACAGAAGTTGGTTTTAAGGAAAAAAACCAGTGTCTATTATCTAAAACACACGAAGACTAGTTTTATTTGATAAAACTACTCTTTAAAACATTATCAGTGAGACCTTGTTTTCTCAATCCAATTATTTTTGTGCGCACCTAAATTATGAACATAATTACTTGGAAAAAAACTAAAACTACCAATATTGCCAAAAAAAATGTCTACTTTTTTATCTTCATATAAAGTAAAAGGTTTAGGTTAACGATAAAATGATGGTCAAGGCTCAAGAGAACTCGCATTACTCGAATTTTTGTAAGTTTTTATACTTGCTCCATGACATTTTATTTTACACCAATAGCATTTATTGCATTCCAATGCTATGTATTTATATTTTTGAATCAAAATTAATTTGAGAGTTGATTAAATTCACTTTATAATTTTATCATTTAAAATTCAATCAAAATTCAATACAGTACCATATTTCATTCCCTCCCCCAAATGATTCATATCCCGCCCATTTGAAAATTTCTAACTCCAACAGTTCCCCCCAATTTCCCCTAAACCCCTTTTGCCCTAAATTTGTGAGAGGCAGTTTCTAACTCCAATAGCCGCTCCACCCTTAGCTAACTCTCACTATCATTTTCCCTCTTCATCGCCATAACAGTCAATTCCTCAAATGGGATTTCGAGTATAATTGTTCCCACCACCTGTAAACAACCCAATTCTACCCTCTTCATGCTTCAAATGGGATTTCGAGTTGATTTCTCAATAAAACAGGTACTTTATGTGTTTTATCTTCTATTTCATCATCAATTATTGTTATTTTTATAACCTTTTTCATGTTCTTTTTTGATTAAAAATTCGAAATTAGTACTGGGTGAGTAAAGGCTAGATGAGGAAATTCTGCTGTTACTTTCAAGTGTAAGCAAAATTTCAATTTTCGATTTTGGATAAATTGGAGAATTTGGTTAGATTTGTGTTTTGCTTTTCAAATTTGTAGATATGCTTATTAATGTTGCTCAAATGCTTAAATGTAGGGGTGGCAATTTGTGCCCAAAATCAAAACAATGGGCTAATTGAATATGTATTGTTTTCATTGTAAAATTGTGGTCGTAACTTTAACAATTGCATTAGTGTCTTCACTCTCGTTAATCGTGAAATATTGTTTCTAGGACAAAACCCATTTGTACGCACTGTTAAAGATTAATATCGATTAAAATTTGAAGTCACGGTTTGACTCGGTCTATAAAATTGAAGGTAAATTGTATGTTCACTTTAAGCTGACTTTAGAATCTGTATAGCGCAGAAATAAATTTTATTTGTTGAAGAATCATCATTTTGATCATGGGCAAACATACACAAATGGTTAGTAAACCCAAGTAAGCATTGATTTATTGTATTGCTTCTTATTGACTTGGTGCGCTGAAACTCGCTGTTGTTATAGGAAACATAGTTAGTTTTTAAAAACTTTCTAGGCATTCATCTTATTGTGATATTGTTGGCGTTATGGTGAAAGGTAAAACCTGATACTAACTTGTTATCCGCTGTATACTCCGCCACGTGCATTAGCTTGATATACATAAAGCTTTAATATTTGTATATATGTATACGGTCGCACATTAGATTCTATATATGACACAATCACACATGATAGTGGTTGAATGTTAATGAATTATGACAATTGGCTTGTCATATGTTATTAACTTATTTTGACGAATTTACACGCTTAAGTTGTTTGCTTCATAATACTCCTTGTATGTCTTTGTTGCAGCAAACTTTGCTGCTTACTCAGTTGACAGAAGTTTGATCTCCGTAAGACATGAATCTACCAAGTAACATATTACAAAAAGTTAAGTTTTTTATTTCAGTAATATTGGTGAAGTTTGTAACAAAAATGCATCAAATTGTATGGCCTATGTGTGTTTAGATTCTGTTTAATATACCTTAATGTCTAAACTAAACATATAAATATATAACCATAGCAGCATTAGGTAGCTATACACAAAAGAAGATTACAAATCTGTTTTACTTTCATTTCACATGCGATTTGCACATATGTTATGAAAAATAAGCTAGTTGTCACTCTCATTATTTGTTTTGACTAAAAGGTTAACAAGACCTTCTAATTGGTTGTTCATATATGTAAAGAGTTGCCACAACATCAGTTGTATGTGTGTGTTTGTTATTTTTGGATGCTTTGTGTTGGTAAAATTAGGTTATATAATTATACATTTTAACTAACAAATATTTATAAACAGGTTGAAGTATGGCTTCATGGGTTTTCGAGATTGTGGTACTACTAAGCAAGTTCACACACGTGGATGATCTAAATGAAAGCTACCTTAAAAGAGATGGAGCTCATTTGCAGAGTAGTAGTGCTAAAATTGAAAAGGAAGATAGAGAATTGGTATTTGAGGGAAGCAAACTAGAAAATGGAATTTATTCTTTAGAAAATGAACTAACTGTTAGCATTTGTGTTTGTTTATGTATAAGTAAGTCCATTGACTGAACATGGTTGTAGTTTGTGATATTAGTAGTAAATAAGACTGCACTTTAATTTAGTTGCATTTCTCTAATAGATGAGAGTTTGGGAACTTTTGAAATGTGTATTATTATTATTATTATTATTATTATTATTATTATTATTATTATTATTATTATTATTATTATTATTATTATTATTATTATTATTATTATTATTATTATTATTTACTATTTTTTTTTTGGAAAAGAAATTCTCACAAAGACCGGTTTTGAAATAAAAACAAATGTCTTTTACTCTACGGTAAAGACATGTTCTTAACGGGAAAACCGGTTTTGATGCTCCTTTGAAAGACCGGTTACGGAACCAGTTTCTTTTTGTTTTAACCATAGAGATACCCCCTCACAGAGAGTGGTTCCAAAACCACTTTCCATGAGCCATTCTAACCGGTCTTCATGAACTTTTTTGTAGTAGTGACAAAGACAATTGTATTATCCACATATGACATCACCACCGTATAACCAACCTTCTCAATCTTCTTTGATCCCGCCGTTTAATCGTGATGATGATGATCCTGAGCCGTTTTGGCGCGCCCCTTCTCAACCTTCTGAACCCTTTTCGGTTCAAGCTTTGGAAGGTCCATCCTAACCCGTTCGTTTCAACTTTCCCATCGAGGAGGTGGCGGCGCCCGTCAAAATGAAGTATACAAAAAGGCCGACACAATCCAAGAAAAATGACAAAGGGGAGGATGAACAATGGAGCGCTGAGGAATAGATAGCTTTGCGTAAAGCTTGGGTAGATGTCTCCGAGAGTAGCGCTAAAGGAAATGCTATAAAGGCTAATGGTTTTTGGACTGATGTAACTGCATACCTTGCGAATGAATTGAAGCAGGAGAAACGTTCATACAATACTTGCAACTCCAAATTGAAAGGTAGGCTTCGTCCTAAAGTTTCTCAATTTTCTGCGATTTACAATTCTATGAATCAAGGCCAAAGAGTGGTGCATCTGAAGCGGACTATCTGGAGTTAGCATATAGAGAGTATCGTGCTGCTTACGGTGCGGTCTTCACACTGGTTAAGTGCTGGAAGATTTTGAAGGACCACTCAAAATGGCAACAGGTAGAAATGCCACATTTTTTAAATCCAAATCAAGTGGTTCCAAAAAAATCTAAGATATTGGAAAACACCTCACACGAACCAGGTGACTCAGCACATTTTGGTTTAGATCTGAACGACGAAGCAGGTGATTCAGAGGATGTAGATGTTTATGCGTTCGACCTATGGGACGGGACAAGGCAAAGAAGAAAGCATCAGCCTCCGCTGCTCGTTCGCAATGATCAGCCTCAGTTGCAGTTGGCCCTGCTCTTTATGAGGCGTTGCTCAATAGATGGTCAGATGTCGCATCCCCATTATTTACCCAAAGGCATGAATCTTCAATTTCATTGAAAATAAAGGAGTAGTAATTGGAATTGGAGAAACTAAAGATTGAAAAGGAAGAAAGAATGGAAGAAAAATGGCTTGCTCAACAAGAACAGAGGCTTGCATACGAGAGACAACAACTTGAGTTTCAACGTGAAAAATATGAATGGCAATAACAAAAACAAAAAAATTGAGAAAGACATCATGTACTACACTGAATCCCATGAGCATTTGACCGGCACTAGAGAGGTGTTTGGCCTTAAAGCAAAAATCAAGTAGTGCTACAATTTAGACTATTAGTTTAAGATTGTTTTAATTTTTATCGCAATGTTTTTTATTTAATTTGAATTATTATTGTAATGTTTATTTAATTATGAATGAAATTTTAATTTTAAAAAAATAGTTACGGTCGCCAATGCGGTCAGTCAGTCACCATTAGCAATTGTGGATGGGGTGTAGTCTTGGAAAGAGAAAATTGATGCGGCGCTGATGTGGCAGGGGTGACCACAGAAAGCTGTGGTCACCATTAGCATTGGTCTAATAGTCCATGTCATTTTCACTATATTTTACATTATGTTTAGAGTGCGTGGTGCAGTGCACTGTTGGCGTGTCATAGGGCAAAATAGGCACGTATGGCACAGCCATATTGCATGCCAAAGCCTCGTCATAGGTGGCATAGTCAGCCCATTCATGGTTGTTATTGATATTTCTTTTTCTTTTTATTTTTTTCAATTTGAACGTCATGCAACAACTAGGAAAAAAAAAAAACTTTTTTTTCTATAAATACCAACTTTTATCATGCAAACAACCTACAACACTTCATTTTCTCCCTATTTCATATACTTTTATTTCTAACGACCTACAACACTTCATTTTCTCCCTATTTTATTTTATATTGTAATTTTATTTTTAGTTTAATGAAATGCACATGTTTTTTTTACAAAATGAAAAAGAAATAAAATTGTGACACATTAGCGCCTATAACAGTGATAGCTAGGGAGGGTATTTATGTTATAGGAGTGTTATATGGTACATGCTGACGTTGCGGCACCTATAAAATATATAGGTGTGCACTAAAGGCTCAAAGTGCAGTGGTTGTGAACCACTACAGTTTTAGCATTTAGACTAAACTTAAAAGAAGAAAAGGGAACCGTAAATGATAGAAATACCCTTTGATAAAAATTTACAAAACTAATCCTTACATTTTAACCTTAAAAACCAAAAAATCAAATGCGTGTCTGTGTCTGGTAATGGCGGCGCTGTCATATGTTAGTCAGTCAGCAACGATCAAATATTATTGTTATTGTTTCTGATGATATCTTATTATTATTATTCAATAGAATCTAGTTCAATGGCTTCATCTTCATCATCATGGTGGCAGTCATTATTTTCTCCATCCAAAACACTTCACTGCTTCAAACGCCTCAGAGAATACGGTCAGCTTAATATTTGATGTTCAATAATGAATTTTATATGTGAGTTTGAAAGTTAACTTAGAGAGTGTTTGGGTATTGGAATTGCTTATTTTTAGAGGGTGTTTGGGATTGCTTATTTTTTCTGCTTATTCCAAGAACTATTGTTTAGATTTGCTTATTTAGTACTCCTAAAATAATAGTTTTAGAATTTCCCAACTTGCTCACTGAAAACTGCTTATTTTACTCAAAATGAGCATATAAGCAGAAACAGTTTGGATGATTAAGATTTCAGACAGATAAGCTGAAAAACCAATCCCGAAACCCTCTAAGCATAGAGTTAAGTTATTTACTCTAAAATAAGCACTTGGAATATAAGGAGGTCGGCATTCTAATTTATTAGCAGATAAACACTCTAAAATAAGCAATCTTAATCACCAACTCTTTCTCATTATCATGTATCGACTACTAAGAAAATATGAGATTAGGAACTAATGAGTGGGTAGTTTTGTAGATAAAAATAAAGGCGCGAACCCCTAGTTTAAAAGGTTTAAATTCCACCACTGTAAGATTGATTATAGATAATTTCACTGGTTTGTTTTGCCTTAGGATTGGCCAACTACTTCTGATTTTAAGTTCGTTGTTTCAGTTCCTTTGATAGTATGCAAATAATAAGATTGGATCACAGAATCAATAGGTAGACCAGATGAATATATAGATTGATAGCATACTAGTCTTAGCTTTTGATCTTCTGTTCGAAATATAAAACCTTGTGAACGGTATACATACATCTCTTTGTATATATTTGATTTTTATATCCGCAGATTAGGCAAAATGTGATCGGGATATATGCTTTAAAGTACTATGTTTTAGCACTTTTAATTGCACCACATATTGAGACAAGTATACAACTATACAACTTAAAGAGTTTAGTCAAACTGGAGGAATCATCAGGTATTAATTCTGAATCAGCACATGAATGAGAATAAACAAGAACAGATAACTTATATTTAGTGCAAGGCATATCGCTGATTCTCTTATTTATGACACATGATTTAAGTAGCACAATACAAGTGTCAATTCAAACGGAAACTATTAACAATAGATGTTAGGGGTTAAGCTACATGTCTTGCAACAATGATTATTACTTTGTGAAACATGCAGCAGCAATTTTAAATGCTTGCTGAATGCTGACGATTTGGCAATGTTTAACAGCTTTTAAAACCAAAGGTATGGTAATGAAATCATCACAAGATGACAAAGCATTAGCAAGTCTTAAGGAGATGGAGAATATTATAGGGTACAAATTCAAGAAAAAGTTTTTATTACAACAAGCTTTTACACATTCAAGTTATCAAGGTGCTGAATCCTACGAAAGACTGGAATATGTTGGTGATTCTATTCTCAATTTTCTAATCAGTAAACAGCAATTCTATAAGTACCCGAATCTCCCACCAGGGTCATTGACTGCTCTCCGAGCTGCCAACGTTGATACTGAGAAGCTAGCACGCGTAGCAGTTAAATATAACTTTCATAAGTACCTTCGACATGAAAACCCGACGCTTAGTAAACAAGTATGTTACTCAAGGTCATGTGTTTTTCAATACCCTTACTAGTACTCTATTTAAATACATGCTCGTATTTCAATTTCAACTTATGTTTATGTGATTAATCCACACTTTAAGAGAATCAGGGAGTTTGTATATGCAAATTTTTGTTTAGTAAGTTATAGCAAGCTCCAAGTCCCTTATATTGTACAATGGGTTTATGATAATTGGAATCTACAAGTGATTTGTCTTCAGTAATCAGTACTGTGTAGGCATTATATTTGATCCGGGTAAAAAGTTGTTAAACATGCTTGTGGAAAAAGGCTAGTCGATGAATCATGTTTAATCTTTGACTTTTTTTCATAATCTTTATTGACGGTTATCTTATATGATATCTTATATGATGTGTGAACAATATAGTGTGGTAGGAGCTTGTATGGAAGAAGTATATGTACTGTCGAAATTATAGCTAGCAGCGCACATCTTATTCCTTAGGAGATATGTCTAACATGTTGAACCATGTTTTCCTCTCTATATGTGGCACTTTTGACACATTTACTTATGCACAATCAGTTTGGGTTGTGTTTTTATTTCAACCGGGTCAAATAGAAAACAATAGCCTGAATGGGAACCAGTCAGATCAACAAAGTAGTGCCAAGCCTACTGTTAATGCATATGACCTCCTACATCGTTCTCATTTTGTAATCATAATTAGCACAATACTTATTCATAGGAAATGGACAAGTGTTTGTTGGTCAACTCAACCCAACCCAGCAGGAAATGCACAATACTAAAAAGGCTTATATTGCTACCTTTATGCTTGTGTAAACCAGTAGGATTAACTATATGTCCCAGTTGGCATGAATTGGTATACTTATATGTTAATATCTTAGTATCCAAAGGTTACATGTATTTAACTGCCTTATCTTTTTTGTATATCTATTATTCGGTACAGATTCGAGTGTTTATGAGAGCTCTTGAAAAGTATCCGTTTCATTCATATGGATTGATCGATGCTCCAAAGACTTTAGCTGATATTGTGGAATCCACAATAGGTGCCATCTATGTCGACAGCAATTCTTCAATCGATGCTACATGGGAGGTTTGTTTTTGTTGTTTTTTTAAGTTAAAGTTTTCCTTTCTATAGATACAACAGTTGTTGATTATTGAAACTTTTGGCTTTGGTAATAATTTAGGTTGCTAAAATTCTACTTGAGCCCATGATCACTCCTGATATGCTTCAACAGAATCCGGTAAGGAGACTTAATGAACTCTGCCACAAAAAGAAACTGAAGCTACGATTCAGAGATAAATGGTCAAAACAAGGGGTGTATGAAGTTTTAATTGACGATCAACTTAAAGGAAGAGGTGAATACAAAACCAAGAAGGAAATTGCAATGAACAGAGCCGCTGAGGATGCGTGCAACAATATTTTGAATACCATGGATGACAAAAACCTCATAACTGAAACTGGAGAATAAGTAAATCGTACATTTTTCTCTTTAGAACAGTAAGAACAAAATTAGATTCTATCGCCAATACCTCCAAGGCTCCCAACTTTTTTTGGAACGGCTCCAAGGCTCCAACTTATTTAGACCAACTTGGATCTTTTGAGAAAGTTGAACATTAATGGTTTATTCTTTCAGATATTGATAATTTTATGATGATAGTCGATTTTAAGAAATGTTCAAATAGGGTCTCTATGCAAAGTTTTTCCTTTTGTATTTGACATAGCAGACTATATATTTTAGTTAAAACTTTCATGGTATCTATAGCCTAGTGAGCAGAGTTTTAAATCATGCATGTTTATGGGTGAAAATTGTCAATCTTTCTTCGCAATAAAAGTGTAATGCCCCTTGTTAAAATTGTAGAACTCTTGCAGGATCCCAGTTGGTAGCGTGACGGAAGGCTTACTTAAGGAACTTGAATGACGTGTGAACTTTCAAGGCACATATATTTTGTTGGTGCAATAATGACCAAGGTCCTTATTATGTTTTAATAATGACAAATATTCATTCGGACACTTAAAATCACAAGCGATACTTCACAAAGAATAATTTATTTTACACAAGCAACTCCTTTCATACACTATCGACCATCCATGACGGTAATGCTAACATTGTTTATAGATAAATCTATTGGTTTTGGCTTCCTTTCATCAGAAGTTGACACTGACTGAGCTCTGACCATGGCTGATGGTGGTGTGTTCGGCGTTGGTAACAATATGTTGTCGTTAAGAAGCATGGAGATCATATCTGATGTTGTTGGTCTGTCCGTTGCGCTATCTTGGACGCATAGAAGTGCCACATGAACAGTCCTTAAAAATTGTTGTACATCACACGTACTTCCTAGCATTGGATCCTTTAACTCCAACGCATCTCCTCGTTGCCATAGCTCCCATGCCTGGATCATAAATATAAGATCATAACTCATATGTTGATGATCTCTGTATATGTATAAAAACATTAATGCTTGTTATATTTGAATCTCTGTTGCCAAGTAAACTCGATCAGACTGAGATTGCTTATTGACCATTGTAATTTGATACAACACACAGTAAGTTTTAAGCGTTCGGATGGAACTAGAGGAAACTGGTTAGAATTATATGATTATTTTAGAGATCAAACAATCAGTCAAGTCTTTTCTTATCAAGTCATTTACTCAAACCGGTAAACGGAGAGCGGTCCCTTTTAGGCTACTCCAAAAAGTCAAGTCTTTTAGCTATAAGATAAACCCAATTACCAGAATGAACTCTTTTACACTATGTTTTACCAGAATGAACCGTTTTTACATATTTTACGAGAATAACCAATATATGTCACTCTCAACCTTGTGAGGGTTATGTCACTATCAAGGACCACTTGTTAAATGATAAAAACCAATAGAAACTCGCCTAAAGCCTCGCCTAGGACTGCTAGGACCTCGCTTGGGACCTCTTGAACCTCGCATATGTTATATATTTGATTTTGTTTATTTGGACTAAATAATGGCTAAAAATGGGAAGTTAAGACCTCACCTAGTAACAATTAATTACAAAATCATATTACTCAGTGGAGGAAAATTATCTTCATTATCACATGGAGTACATGTCAAATGAGTACTAGAAGCATTTGTTTCCCTAAAAGACATATCCTCCATCTGAAAATTTATTAACATTTTTTTCTTACCTTCCCTAAATTGCTAGCATCCAGTAACTTAATCTTTCTTCAGCAGCATTGATGATTTCATGCAAATATGCCTTCCATATCGCCTAGTGCCCCTCACCTCGCCTGTAACCTCGCATGGGATCTTGTTGTTGGGTTAGCTTCGATCTCGCCCAGGGCCTCGCCTAGGACTCGCCTCGCATGGGATCTTGTTGTTGGGTTAGCTTCGATCTCGCCCAGGGCCCCTCACCTCGCCTGTAACCTCGCATGGGATCTTGTTGTTGGGTTAGCTTCGATCTCGCCCAGGGCCTCGCCTAGGACTCGCCTCGCATGGGATCTTGTTGTTGGGTTAGCTTCGATCTCGCCCAGGGCCCCTCACCTCGCCTGTAACCTCGCATGGGATCTTGTTTTTGGGTTAGCTTCGATCTCGCCCAGGGCCTCGCCTAGGACTCGCCTCGCATGGGATCTTGTTGTTGGGTTAGCTTCGATCTCGCCCAGGGCCTCGCCTAGACCTCGCTTGAGACCTCACCTCGCATATTACCTCGCCTAGGATCAACTTCACATCGCGTAGGGATATTGACTCAACTCCACCTCGCCTCTAAACCTCGCTTACAGATCGCGTAAACCCTCATGTCGCTTACACCTCGCCTATACCTCTGTCTACTACATCTAAAGGTTACAAACTAATTTAGTAATAGATCTGATGGATAACATCAAAAGGTTCATTTTGGATAATTTTATAGGCGAGGTTTATTTTCGTAAAGTGTTAGTAGAAAGTGTTCATTTAAGTAATTTACTCTATAAGATATGCGGTTTAACCCCGGTATTCTTGTTACTGTTGTACTCAAAGGGAACCTTTTGCCATAATGATAGTTAATCTTGGTCATTTCCAAAAGTGTTCTTCTTAGATATTTGTACAACCCAACATTCAGCCAATACTAGTTCTTCCGGTTGAGTCCAACGGGTGGTTGTTTCGGTGGTGGATGTGGTTGTGGTTGTTTTCTTGGGATTGACCGGTCTCTTGCTTTTCTTCGCCACCTCTCGGTTTATCTTGGTTGTTGTGTTTCTTGTGTCGGTGGTTGTGAAACGAGTGATGGTTGTTAATTTGAACGAGTTTACCATATTACTCATACTTAAACCCATTATTACAAAGTTTAAAGAAAGTATTTATTAATTAGTTAACTAGTTAAATGTAAACTATCATCATTCAAAAATAATAAAAAAAAACATCAATGATGACTCGGTAAGTTTTTAAACTCTATATTTTTTTGTCTGGTAAATAATTATATTGTCTACATTTTTTTTTGTCTCAAATTAATTTTTCACTTTCAAAAATAAATAAGGAATATAAATTAAGTTTACTATGCTACCCTCACTTAAGGTTATTATTACAAACTTTTAAGAAGTTATAAATTAGCTGATCAAAGGTAAACTTTGATTGTGCAAAAAGTAAGAAAGAGAAAATTGTAATGACGATGTTTTTCTCAAGTTGTATGTTTTTTGCTAGTGAACAATTATTTTATGACGGGAGAATATTTAAGAAGGAAAAAAAGTAATTAAAAAAAAAAAAGAAAAGAAAAAAGTTTGTTGAGTTGAGTTTTGCCCATGTGGTTAGCAAAGTCAAAGTCAACTAGTTGACAAATGACATCACATGTATTAACTGATTCTAGATAAACAAAGTAACAAACACGCTTTGAGTTTTAAATTTGGGCTTCAAAAAAGCCGGCCCGAAAGCCCCAGATCTTTCTCGATCCATTTATTTTCTTCAAAAANTGAAAAAACATCTGTCTCAACAAACGATTAAGAAAAAAGAAAAAAAAAACCAACATTATTATCAGATTGTTGTCGTTCCTGATTTTTAAAAAAAAGAAGATGGATTTTGAGTTAAGAAGAGCGAGAGAGAAGCTAGAAAAGGAACAAAAGGATCGAAAAGAAAAAGCGAAACAAAGATTGGAAAGAGAAAGAAAAGCAAAACAAGAAGCCACACGTCAGCGTGAAGCTATTGAGGCTGCTCAAAGATCTCGAAGGATTGATGCTATGGAAGCTCAACTTAAGGTATTTATTCATTTTTATTTGTTTGTTACTTTGTTTGATGGATGCATTGATTGATTGATTAGTTATGTAGATTTGGTGTGATTTGATTATATGATGATTTATGGGCAAATGGGTTTGTTTGTGTGGGCTTATAGTGAGCTTCTATGTCTCAAAATAAGCCGATAAATTTGGATTTATGAAATATAAGCTGAAATCATCTAAACTTAGAAGCTTACAATGAAATTTGGGTTTAGAAGTAGGGATAACCATTTGAAAATGTATCAAACTTGATACATTATTCTTTAGTACATGTGTATCGAGATTTTTTGTTTCCTATTGAATGCATAAACTTTTAATTTATCATATCCTATTGTGTGCATCATTATGGGTGAAGTTTCATACATTTGACCGGATAATCACTTAAAATGTATCTAACTTATAAATTAATGATACACAAGGGTATGTTTGGCGAAGTGGGCTAGGGCTAGGGCTAGGGCTTGAGCTTGAGCTGGAGTTGGAGCTGTAGCTTATATTATAAGCTGGAAGCTAGAGCTTATATTTTTATAATGTTGTTTGGCGAATTAGTTGGAGCGTAAGCTTAATATATAAAATCATATAAAAATACATTAAGTTAAGCTCAGATATATTTTTAGCTTTTGCGTGATAATCCATTATATTTCGAAAAGCATTCAAGTAATTTGACTAACTATAAGCCCATATGCCCGTTTTAATTGGCTTGAGCTTATGGAGGCTTATGGCTTATAAAAACTTCCATAAGCCTGTTTGACAAACAAAGCTTATTTTATAACCAACTTATTTTAAAAGCTCCGGCCACTCTCTTATAAGCCCCGCACCAAACACATCAATAATATAATAGGTAAAAACTTTATACATTTCATAGAAAAAAAAAGTTTGATACACACTAAAGAATAATGTGTCAACTTTGATACATTTTCACACAATTATCCCTTAAAAGTATATCTCAAACTCCTAATTCAAATCTGCTTATTTGCCGTAAAAGTAAGATTTTGCTTTTTTTTTTTTTTAATGTGTCAAAACGTTATAAGCAATGTTAAGCATTTACTAATAAGCAATCGTACACCCTCTATAGTGTTTTGATATGGAATATAAACAGTTTGAGGGTGTTTGTGCTTATCCAAACTTATACAAGTTTATCTATTATTTACGATTGAAGTAAAAGATTTGAATAAGCAGCTTGGAGTTTCTTATGCTAAACTAGTTATTAGAAAAACAGCAAGCATATAAGCACTTTAGTAAGCTTGCAAACTCTCACTAAGTTTAAACATTTGATGCTCAATTAGTTGTGGTGTTTGGGATATACATCAGGGATAAGTTTGATATCACATTATTGTTTAGGAACTCGGTCTATATATAGGAAGCTTAGTGTACGTAGTGTCGTCAAGGTCACCCTCTCTTGTGTTGCACTCCATGGTTACGTCTCTAAAGGGTCATGATTATCATTGAGTTATCTCACTATGTACACGAGGTGTGTATAACTTTAAACTTTATGAGGATCCTTTAAGTAGCATAATTCCAACTTTAGTCTACATTATTAAGCTGATTTAGGAGAATCCTTAAACTTTAGACAATGGTGAATTTGGTGTCAGCTTATTTCATATGCAGCTTGAAAATGTGATAATTAGTTTTGAATTATTCTGTTAAACTAATTAGTTCACCCTAAAATATTCAAATAATCAGAATCAGGTTGTTATATCCTAACACTTAAAATTCTGTTATTGCGATTTTAAGATGATTCATCGTCCTTTCTCCAGCAGTATTATATTCAATGTGCCTTCCCATATGCATAGTTATATACTTGTATGTCTGCACTATATAGAGGTATGGAAATTTCTCATCTTGGTACTATTTGCAATTCAGGCAGATCAGCAGATGGAAGAGAACATCTTTTCCGGAAGAGGAATTTCTTTTACTCGTGTTTTAGAAGCCGTACCTTTTGAGGGTTCTGGAGATAAGATCAAACTACCAAACTCATGTTTCAACGATTTGTCTGGCGAAGGTGCTTTTGAAAAAGGTCCGCTTCATTTCCAGTTGTCAGTAGCTGACCAAGATAAGTCTTCAAAGTCAGACCACGGGTCAACCCATGCCGGAGTCTTGGAATTTAGTGCTGAAGAAGGTACTGTCGGGATCCCGCCTCACATTTGGAATAACTTATACTCTAAACAAGATCCAATGACTCCATTAATTGAAGTGAAGTACGTCTGGTTAGCAAAGGGAACATATGCAAAGCTTCAATCAGAAGAACTCGGGTTCTCAGATATACCAAACCACAAAGCCGTTCTTGAAACAACCCTTCGCCAGCATGCGACTTTATCTGAAAATGAAGTTTTAACTGTCAAACATGGTGTGTTGACTTACCATCTACGTGTACTTGAGCTGAAACCCTCACCAAGTGTATCTGTTCTTGAAACAGATATTGAAGTCGACATTATGGGTCCTGATACACTTCCTGAAAAACCCAACAACCAACACGTCCTGAAACCACTAACGTTCGGGAAATCAGAATCTGGTGTTATAAATGAAGGGGAATACGCTTATTACAAATTTTCAGTAGATGACGACACATGGGGTATAATTAGTCGAGGAGATGCTGAAATTGAAGTGAAGTTAGATTCAGAAGCTAAAGATGGAGATACTGATCTTTATCTTTCACAACACCCGTTATTATTCCCAAACACGCACCAACATGGTTGGTCTAGCCATGACATGGGTTCAAAATGCTTAGTTCTTGGGTCAAAGGACCAGAACCTGGGTGCTGGAACTTACAGTGTTGGTGTATATGGCTTCAAAGGAACCACAAAATACAATATTATAGTATCTGTTCAAGATACTTCCAACTCAAAGGTAGGTCAACAACCTGTGTCTGCATCTTCTTCTTCATCAACAGCGGATACTGTAGAATGCAGCAATTGCAAACATTATATACCCTTGAGAACCATAGCACTTCATGAGGCGTATTGCAGGAGACATAATATCGTTTGTCAACATGAGGGATGTGGTATAGTGTTGAGGACTGAAGAGGTTAAGAACCATGTTCATTGCGAGAAATGTGGACTGGCTTTTCATAGTGGAGAGATTGAAAAACATATGAAAGTGTTTCATGAGCCGCTAATTTGTCCGTGTGGGGTCATCCTTGAGAAGACACAGATGGTAAGCAATTATGTCTTATAGTTAAGTTATGCTGATTTTGACCCATTTACTTATACGTGGGTCATTCAGGTTGTGCTTAATCCCTATACGTATCTGTTTTGCCATTTCTGCAAATGATATTTCTTTCCAAGTGTTGTTGACTAAATGTTGGTCTTGCTTATTTATTGCAGGTGCAACACCAGTCTTCAGAGTGTGCCTTACGTCTTGTGACATGTCGATTTTGTGGAGACATGGTTCAAGCTGGTTCTTTAGCTGCTGATACACGGGATCGGTTAAGAGGACTCTCAGAGCATGAGAGTCTGTGTGGATCCAGAACTGCCCCATGCGACTCTTGTGGTCGGTCTGTCATGCTGAAAGAAATGGACATTCATCAAGTAGCTGTTCATCAGAAGAGTTGATTTCGTTGTGCTTATATTTTATATTTTCCAATTGTACAATGGGGTTCGCAGCTGTGTAAATCGATGTTATTGTTTGTGATATGTTGTTTCTGTTCTGAATTAATGATTTATCCATGTGCGGTATGTTATGGATCATCTCACGTACTTGTATTTAAATGGCAGCAAGAGCTTTTTATATGGTACTTGTTTATTTAGTTACTCCGTATTTGAGTTGTCTGGTCGAAGTGTCTATTAATGTTCCAAAAGAGGTATTTTTCGGATAGTCTGTATATTTATGCACGCTATGTTAGACACTAGACTGGCTAGAAGACTACTTTTTTGCTGAGTGATTCAACATGTCAGCTCGTTTATGGCTGACTTAAACATCTGCAACATTTTTACCTGACCTCCCTTGACAAATCATTTGCAACACTTTTAAATGACCAACGCGATTATACCAGCCAACTCACGGATTATAATGGGTCTGGGCTCGATGAGTTATACGTGTTCGGTTTAGAGTTGTCGTTTTGGCTTGATTAACTATCAGTAACTAAAGACAGTCGCAAGATATAAATGTTTGTACAAATTCGGTTGCTATGTACTTCTTTTAAGACCAAGTAAGTTTACATATAAAATGGTTAACTCACTAGTTTACGCTTGCAATTTCATTTTCTTGTCAATTTAGATACAGTGTGACTGACTATACAATAGTAATATAGTTGTTATTCAGAGCATACGTATGCTGTATTCGTGTACCAAATGAGGATAAAAAAAATAATTTTCGTGACCTCATTTGTAACAAAATGATCATACATTATTCAGTGAGTCACCAAGTTTGGTGACTAGGTTATCCTAAAAAGAATTAGATGTCCTAAGTACAATAAATATTAAAACGATAAGTATTTTATTTAGTTAGTGACTAGAATACTAGATAGCTATGTTAACATAATTATTAATTTTGAAACACACAAAAATTAAAACGGTGTCTATTTAAGCTTATATATATCTGAGTACTATTTGTTTATATTTTTTTTAACAAACTGGCTTAGTTTATTTGGCCACCTGGCTTTTTCTAGAGCTTGGGGAAGGTTTTACCCGGGGTTCAAGTCTCGCAAGAGAAAAAAAAAAAAAAAAAAAAAAAAAAAAAAAAAAAAAAAAAAAAAAAAAAAAAAAAATCAGGTTTTCCTCCTAGTGCGAAGCCGTAAGTTCTAGGGTTTTCCCTTCGCGGGTCTCTCCTAGTGGTTCGGGTCCTGAGGCCTGTCCATTTGGATGGTTTAACTTGAAGTGCGTCGCCATTCTTAAAAAAAATTAAAAAAAAAATTGTTTATATTTTATAAGCTGATACCCATTTTCTTTCATTTTTTTAGCACCCTAAAAATAGAAGTACAGATGTCATTGGTAGGAACAAACAAAAAAGTGATAAAAGTCAAATAATAAGAAGACAGAATGAACTTAAAATATAGCCGTTACCAAGATCCAAAGTCTTTACATGTTCAAAACCCAAAAAAATAACCCCACTGCTCATCACACTTCACACAACATCGTATACTGATTAAAATCCATCTATAAAACATCAGTTAAGGTTAACTAGTTTTATGTATATTGCCTGCTGTTCGTTGTACTTCAATAGGTATGTATCTATCATTTTTTTTTTCTTTTTCTGTTTTGAAGCTTGAAAATATGACATTAATAAATCAATTATATATTTTTAACCATAAAATTAGGCGCATCTTTAGGTATCTAATCATTTTTTTTTTTTTTTTTTTATGGATATAAATTTGTTTAATTATTAAATTCAAAATACCAAGAGTTTCAAGTTTTACTGATTATAAGTTAGAGTTATAATCTTTGGTGTTTAGGCTATTCAGTTGATCCAAAACGACTATACGAATTTTTATTATAATCTATTAGTAGTATTATTTTACTTTTAGTGCTCATTTTAGGATTTTTAGTAACACTTAAATACCTTAATAATTTTNATATTTTATAAGCTGATACCTATTTTCTTTCATTTTTTTAGCACCCTAAAAATAGAAGTACAGATGTCATTGGTAGGAACAAACAAAAAAGTGATAAAAGTCAAATAATAAGAAGACAGAATGCACTTAAAATATAGCCGTTACCAAGATCCAAAGTCTTTACATGTTCAAAAACCAAAAAAATAACCCCACTGCCCATCACACTTCACACTTCACAAACATCCTTAAAAAAAAAACACTGACGTCATCACACAACATCGTATACTGATTAAAATCCATCTATAAAACATCAGTTAAGGTTAACTAGTTTTATGTATATTGCCTGCTGTTCGTTGTACTTCAATAGGTATGTATCTATCATTTTTTTTTTCTTTTTCTTTTTCTGTTTTGAAGCTTGAAAATATGACTAATAAATCAATTTTGTATTTTTAACCATAAAATTAGGCGCATCTTTAGGTATCTAATCATTTTTTTTTATGGATATAAATTTGTTTAGTTATTAAATTTAAAATACCAAGAGTTTCAAGATTTACTGACATAAGTTAGAGTTATAATCTTTGGTGTTTAGGCTATTCAGTTGATCGAAAACGACTATACGAATTTTTATTATAATCTATTAGTAGTATTATTTTACTTTTAGTGCTCATTTTAGGATTTTTAGTAACACTTAAATACCTTAATAATTTACTCTAAAAGGTGAAGAACGGTGGAAATACCTTAATAAGTTTAATGCTTATCGGTTATAGCTTAATCAGTTAATCTTAGTTTTAACCACCACCAAACGGCCTAGTGGTAAGACACGTGACTTCCTCACAAGTGACTAGGGATCAAACCTCACTAGATACACATTTGGAGTGGCAATGAAAGGGTCAGAATAAAATCTGAGTTATAGACTCACCCTCCATGGGTAACTTGAGGGAAAACTTCATCCGTTTATCGTTAATTTAAGATGAATACAATCTGATACAGCTAATATGTACAGTTGTATATATCAGGTGTAAAATTTGATTATGATATATACTATTTTTTCTAATGAAGGACTGATTTTGTGTAGGTGAATGTTGTTATGGCTACAAGTTCAGAAATTGGGCTTGCAGCAGCTATAAACATCCTCACTGCATTTGCGTTTTTGGTTGCGTTTGCTATACTGCGTATCCAGCCGTTCAATGATAGAGTTTATTTTCCAAAATGGTATTTAAAGGGGTTAAGAAACAACCCACTTCAGTCGGGTGCATTTGTGCAGAAGTTTGTAAACTTGGATTTCAGATCATACTTGAGGTTTCTGAACTGGATGCCGGCTGCTTTGCGTATGCCGGAACCAGAGCTTATTGATCATGCTGGATTGGATTCCGTTGTTTACTTGAGAATTTACTTGACCGGGTTCGTAGTGATCTTCTTTTTATTCGTTCTGTTTCAGTATTTTATCTTATGTTGATTGCAGTATTAAACAATTTCACCCAATGCAGTTTTAGGTTCACCGACATTATATTAAGGGCTTTTGTATGTGCTTTCGTGACTAGCCTAGGGTGTTTGGAACAAACCAACTAGGGTCAAAATAATCTCTATAATTGCTTTTGAAAAGACGCTTCCAAGAATTCCTTTAGATTAATGTATGCCATCTTTGTTTTAGACACTTTATCATTGTATAGGAATCCTTATGGATTGTTTAAAGGGTAAACTGCAAGAAATACCATTTTTCTTATTAAGTATGTAATTTTGCATTAAAGTGTAAAAGAACAAAGTATAATGTATACAATGTTTAAAATATGATTAGCTTGTTATGTTCTAATTGATAAAGAATTGGTATGTTACATACATATGATTAAAAAAAAGTATATTACGTATATTGCGACAGACTGACAGTTAACGTTTCAGGCATAAATGATATTTAGTTATATTATTTGGGTTGATGTTTTGTTACTTCTTAACCTTTGTCTTTTTTTCCATCTTCCCACTAAACAGGCTCAAAATTTTTGTTCCGATTGCATGCCTTGCTTTCACGGTCATGGTGCCAGTCAATTGGACTAATCGGACTTTAGAGGAGTCTAAACTAACATTCAGTGACATAGACAAGCTTTCAATATCCAACATTCCCAAAGGTTCAAACAGGTATTTATCATTTTCCATTCCACCTTTTAATTTATAATTATGAACTAAAAGTATCCGTCTAAAATGTGGTTGCAGGTTCTTTACCCATTTAGTCATGGCTTACGCCTTTACGTTTTGGACCTGTTATATTTTAAAAAGAGAGTACGAGATAGTTGCAAAAATGAGGTTGCATTTTATTGCATCAGAACAACGACGGCCTGATCAATTTACTGTAAGATCACATTTTCTGTTGAACTTAAAACTTGAAATTGTTTAAATTGATGCTGACACAAAATTTGCACATTATTTTAGGTGCTAGTGAGAAACGTGCCCCCAGACCCTGATGAGACAGTCAATGAACTTGTGGAGCATTTTTTTCTAGTCAACCATCCGGATCAATATTTATCTCACCAGGTTTGTCATTAGTATATTTATTGTTTTTTTACTAATGTAATAACAAGGATCTCGTGTTAATCATTTTCATTTCTTAATCATATATCGTCATTGCAGGTTGTTTATAACGCAAACATACTCTCTAAGTTGGTGAATGAGAAGAAAACAAAGAGGAATTGGCTTGACTATTATCAGCTGAAATATGATAGAAGTAACAAGTCAAAAAGACCATTGATGAAGGTATTGCTTTCTTTTCTTTAGGTCAATATAATGCCAGCTTTTAGAATGCAATGTTAATTTTCCTTATTGTTTTCTTCGTTTTTCTCAATGTAACAGACTGGTTATCTTGGCCTGTTCGGGAAAAGTGTTGATGCTATTGATTTTTATCAATCTGAGATTGAGAAGCTATTGAAGGAGGTACGTACTGAAAACACATGTTTATAGGTGTTAACAACTTAAACAAATGTATGCACATTTTGTACTTCTTTTATTGCAATATCTAATTCCTTACATTTCTTAATTGCTAGATATCTAAAGAGAGGGAAAAGATTATAACAAGCTCCAAATATGTTATGCCGGCTGCATTTGTTTCTTTTAAATCAAGATGGGGTGCTGCAGTTTGTGCACAAACTGAACAATCCAGGAACCCAACCGTTTGGCTAACCGAGTGGGCCCCAGAACCCCGTGATGTTTATTGGGATAATCTTGCCATTCCATTTGTTTCACTCACAGTTAGAAGACTTATAATTGCTGTGGCATTTTTCTTCCTTACATTTTTCTTCATGATCCCGATAGCCTTTGTACAGTCACTTGCAAATATTGATGGAATAGTGAAAGCAGCTCCTTTTATGCGAGGCATTATGGAAGTGTAAGTTCTTTTCTTAAGTTTGCTATGATTTCATTTCGTACGTTGTTTATAGTATTTTCTTAATTTTACAAGTTTATTCTTACATTATGCTCTCCTGCAGGGAATTTGTCAAGTCTTTCATTCAAGGTGTTATGCCGGGAATTGCTCTGAAGATATTCCTCATCTTTTTACCTTCAATCTTGATGATGATGTCTAAGTTTGAAGGGTTTACCTCTATATCGGCTCTAGAGAGAAGATCTGCATCAAGATATTATATTTTTCAATTTATCAATGTCTTTCTTGGGAGCATAATCACTGGGACTGCATTTCAACAGCTAAATACATTTATCCACCAGCCTGCAAACACGTAAGATTTTCACAACGCACTATTTATTTCAAGATGATGTCGCCTTTTGTAAACCCATAAAAATCACCACATATTTTGTTTATTCTTTTGAAAAAAGGATATTTGACAAAAATTGAAAGCAATTTTCTTAACCATGTGTTTAAGTCAGAAGTTTTTTTCATGAGGTAGAATAAACATGTGGATATGTCTCAATTTGAGTCTACAAGACTCTTCCGTCTTTTAAGATATTTGACATATTGTAAGAAAGGAAGTTCTTTAATGTGAAATGCAACAATATAGATAACCATCGATCCCTTGGAAAGTTTTTGTTGAAAGCTATACAGTTGATGTGTTTTGGCTATTGTAACGGACTTGCTGCATACAATAAGTGACTGTTGATATGTTTCTTTTGCTCAATTTTGAACGTGTGTTACGTGTGTTATAAAGCCTATGTGAACATTAGCTAATGGTTACCTCGTTAATTCTTTTATATATACAGTATCCCAGTGACAATTGGTGCATCTATACCGATGAAAGCAACCTTTTTTATAACTTATATCATGGTCGACGGATGGGCTGGAGTTGCTGGGGAGATTCTGAGGTTAAAACCACTAATATTCTATCACCTAAAGAATTTTTTCTTGGTAAAAACCGAAAAAGATAGGGAAGAAGCAATGAACCCTGGAAGTTTATCATTCAACACGGGTGAACCTCAAATCCAGCTTTATTTCTTACTTGGCCTTGTTTATGCTGTTGTCACCCCGATTCTGCTTCCTTTTATAGTCGTATTCTTTGGGCTGGCTTACGTTGTATACCGTCATCAGGTAAATTGTTCAAGAATTGGTTGTGAAGATGTTATGTAGTTGTTTCGTTAACCTGATCTCAAACTGACCGCTACTTTTTTTCTTTGGTGTAGATTATAAATGTGTATAATCAGCAGTATGAAAGTGCAGGATCTTTCTGGCCAGACGTTCATGGCCGTATTATCACTGCATTGATCGTTTCACAGTTGCTTCTAATGGGTTTGCTTAGCACTAAAGAAGCTGCCCAGTCAACTCCATTGCTTATCGCACTCCCTGTGCTAACCATATGGTTTCATAGATTCTGTAAGGGGCGGTACGAACCAGCTTTTATTAGGTTCCCTTTACAGGTGAGTTGGTTTATTATTTAACATAACTAGAGGTGGCAAAGTGGGCGGGTTGGGCAGTTTGAGTAATGGGTCAAAACGAACAACTTTTTGTGCTCATGCCAAAATGGGTCAGGTCTTTCACGTTTTATCACTTTTTTTTTTTTTTTTTTTTTTNATTTTTTTATTTTTTTTTTTATTCCCGATGTCTTAAACAGTGTTACGAGAAACTATATCACTACAATAGTAAATGTAACGGGTCAAAATGTGTAACCTTTATGTGCAAGCCAAATGGGTCGGCTCAGTTCACCAACACTTTTTTGTCCCTTTTCGCTAAATAATCAATGCATCAAACATAATTAGTTAATTACAAAAACTTTAGGATTAAAATCAAAATAATAGTATTTGCATTTAGATACACATTTTGGCAACTTTTAACTGTCCAACCCGTTTAACTTTTTAGCTACTACTCGTAGTATTTTCTTTTTTTTTTTTTCTAATATTTTATCCGTTTGACCCGTTATGAAGAAAATACAACATGGGCTGACTCATTTTTGTTTAAAGGTTCAAAATTGCCACCTAGGCATAACGGTTTGCTGTTTCTAAACATGTGTCCCTATGATGTCATAAAACTGTTATAGTACTCAACTATTTATGAAATGTATTTACGTTCCTTTTACAGGAGGCCATGATCAAAGACACACTAGAACGTGCAAGGGAGCCGTGCCTAAACGTGAAAGCCTACTTAGAAAATGCATATGTTCACCCAGTATTTTACAATGAAGACAGATGGGACGGTAGTGATGATGGGATCAGTGATGAGGAGTCGCAGAAAGAACCTCCTCTGGTCGCCACAAAGCGCCCTTCACGAACAAACACACCAGCAAGAAGTCAAAGAAGTGAGTCTACGCGAACCTTGTTGAGTGTCACAGACGAAAGATCTTGCCCGTAAGATGGATTTCAGGTTTGTCCACGTGGACTTTCTTATGAAGGATTGAAATGAGGCCATGTATATAGTTTCGTTGATTGTTTCGGCTTATAAAAGGATACGAGTTATGTTTTGGCAACTTAGGCCATCTTTTCTTGATGGAAACACCACATTGTGCCAATGTCTAATGTAGTAATGCAGAAGAACTTTTTTTCATTTCTTATAAATTGAAGTGGTATGTTATATTAGAGTTCTTAGTCATAACCAATAATTTAATGATTATAAGTTAAGATTACAAGATGTAGATCATTTAACAATATGAAAGATCGCTAGGATAAGCCTATAAAGCTAGAAAGGATAAGCCCATGACTATTAAAGTAAGCTAAAACAATTCGGGTTCCTATTTTGTTGGGTGAAAACTGAAGAGTCATTTATTTGCCTGTTCATTCATTAAGCACAGATGTTCAGTAAAAAACTTTATGTCTTTTTTAACTTTATGTGGATTAGTTTAGACTATTCAGTTATGTCTTTTTTAACTTTTGTCCCGATGTCACATAGTTAAAAGCATTACATGAACTTAAATTATCATAATATATTAGTTGATATATACTTCTTTCCTTCCAAAATAAGTGTGAATTATTGAAAACTTAAGTAAATTCATTTCTTACAAAGTTACTAAATATATCAGGTCGGGTTGCAAATACTAATCTCATGTTCAAGAATATATCGGCTCGTGTTGCAAATGCCAATCATATTAAACATACAAACACCAAAGGGCTTGTGTCCCAATGGTACCTCAAGAAACTCTCTAATCAAATGATTAGGAAGTGTGAGTTAGATTTGTGGTGTAAACATTGTGAGATAGTTAAAGTTGTCGTTCTAAAAAAAAATAATAATAATAATAAACATACAAACATTCCTACCAAAAACGTATTATTGAATTCAAATAGTATTATCTAGTGCTACCAAAATTTGAACAGGGTGGACAAATTGGACAAACATGTCAAAAAATAAAGTTTCGACAAACATGCGTTCGGTGGCCTTGTGTTGTGTGTCAAAAACATAGAAGCTTCCATAAACAAACAAAGGGAAAAGATTCCACTAATTAAACTACGTTAGCTCTGCGTTGTCATATTTTGGACGAAGCCATCATTACTTGTACACGACGGATTGGATCTGGTACACTCTGGATTTTAAAAAAGGTTGTGTTATAAAGACCCTCACTTTCTAACACCCTCACCCCCTTCGCCACTCTATTTGACAGTGCAATACATTTTTATCTATTTTTGTTTCGTATATTTTGAAAGTTTAATATTTTTAACTTATTAAATGTTATATTTTTTTTTCCATACTTTCAGTTTCACAATTTTATAACAAAAATATTATTAAAAAAATAAAAAAAAATATAAGAGGTATTACCCGTATTTTAAAGATACATACTCCCTCCGTCCCAATTTATTTGTCCACTTTTGACTTTTGAAGTCTTTCTTTTACAACTTTGACCTTAAATATTTTCTTTTGTGTTATATAATACTTGACGCAAAATATATAAATAGATTGGGTCTTAAATATATTTTCATTTGGTATAATTTTCATCAATTATAATATAACACAAAAAAAAATTTAAGGTCAAAGTTAAAAAGAAAAGACTACAAAAGTCAAAAGTGGACAAATAAGTTGGGACGGAGGGAGTATAACCTATTCCTTTTAGAGAAAGGTAACATTGGTCCCCCTACCATATAAATACAAGTGATACCCCTTAATTTATTGCTCATTTAATTCACATTACAAGACATTTGTAAATGATTTTTTGTTCCGTATTTTTTATCTTTTACTATTTTTGACTTGTCAAATTTTATAATTTTTGTTCAACACTTTTTTTCAACAGTTTTACCTACTTTATTAACGGGACAAGAGAGTTTTTTATGTTTTTTTGCTCCGTATTTTTTTTTTATGTTTTACTACTTTTAACTTATCAAACTTCATATTTTTTTTGTTACTTTTTTAATTATATAATTTTTTAATAAAAGCATAATTATAGAGAATATCCTTTTTCTCTTGGAAGAAGATTATAAAGAATATTCTTATGAAGAATGATCAATGTTTTAATCATGAAACCTACACATGACATATATTTACGGTTAAAACTTTTTACTCCGTACCTAAAAAAAAAAAGAAAAATCGCACATGACACCAATTCAAAAGTTTTGTTTAGAAAGGGTAACGTTAACTTGATATAACTTCTTTTTTTTTTTAATGGCAACTAACTATCTCACAACATACAACCACAAACTATCTCATATATCCTAAGTAGGAATTGAACTCACAACCATTTGACTGGTAGTTTCTCGCACCATAAAGAGTAGCATTGGTACACAAGCCCTTTGATTAGGTTGATATAACGTTACTTTATTAGTCATGGTGATCGAGGACAATTATGTTTCATATCGAGATCGGAAGTTTAAATCATGTCTTAGTCATTTATCTATGTCGAACGTTAAATGCTATTAGCATTTTATTTTTTGAAAAAATCATCTAAAAATGTAGTAAACTTATATATTTTTCTAATTATGTGTATTCATATTTTCTTCTTTTTTTTTTTTTTTTTTTTTTTTTTTTTTTTTTTTTTTTTTTTTTTTTTTCATTAGTTTTTTTTTTTTCTTTTTTTTTTTTTTTTTTTTTTTTTTTTTTTTTTTTTTTTTTTGTTATTAAATCATCAAACTTTTGAATTTCGATTTTACTGTGTATTTACACATATTGGTAAGTTTACTACATTTTTAAGGCGATTTTCTTTTATTTTTTAAAACTTATGAATTTGGAATAAGAGTGTTTTTAGTTTAGAATTAGTACTATGAGTGGTTTGGAGTCGATTATTTAAATGCTTATCTAAACTATTAGAAGGGTATTCGCGTATTGCGGGGTGGTTATTCGGTGATTATTTTTGGGGNCTAAAGAAAAATAATAATAATAATAAACATACAAACATTCCTACCAAAAACGTATTATTGAATTCAAATAGTATTATCTAGTGCTACCAAAATTTGAACAGGGTGGACAAATTGGACAAACATGTCAAAAAATAAAGTTTCGACAAACATGCGTTCGGTGGCCTTGTGTTGTGTGTCAAAAACATAGAAGCTTCCATAAACAAACAAAGGGAAAAGATTCCACTAATTAAACTACGTTAGCTCTGCGTTGTCATATTTTGGACGAAGCCATCATTACTTGTACACGACGGATTGGATCTGGTACACTCTGGATTTTAAAAAAGGTTGTGTTATAAAGACCCTCACTTTCTAACACCCTCACCCCCTTAGCCACTCTATTTGACAGTACAATACATTTTTATCTATTTTTGTTTCGTATATTTTGAAAGTTTAATATTTGAGTTAACTACATTTTTGGTCCTCGTGGTTTACCGGGTATAACGGTTTTGGTCCAATAGTTTAAAACGTAACGGATCCAGTCCAAGATTCGACGACCCGTAACAGTTTTGGTCCAAAACTTGGTCCACCGTTTGTTTGACCAATTTTGACCGTTATATCTGAGGGCATTTTTGTCTTTTCATTTATATTGTTAAATAAAAGAGTTAACTACATTATTTTTGGTCCTTGTGGTTTGTCGAGTGTTTCACTCTTAGTCCAATAGTTTTTATACACATGTTTATATACATTTTTACGTATGTTTTTATCTACGTTTTAATCTATACTTTTATCTAGGCTTTTATATACATTTTATACATGTTTTTATCTACACTTTTATCTACGTTTTTATATAAGTTTTTATGCACAACTTTATACACGTTTTATACACATATTTTTCTCTATGTTTTTATTTATGCTTTTACATACGCTTTTATCTACGTTTTAATATACGTTTTTGTATGAATTTTTTAATTTTATATATCTACGTTTTTATCAACGTTGTTATATACATTTTTATATACAATTTTATCTACTCTTTTATATATGTTTTATATACGTTTTTATATATGTTTTAATCTACGTTTTATATACATTTTAAAAAACGTAGATAAAAACGTATATAAAACATAGATAAAAATGTATATAAAAGCTTAGATAAAAATGTAGATTAAATCGTAGATAAAATTGAAGATAAAACGCATATAAAAACATATATAAAAGCCTAGATAAAAACATAGATTAAAATGTATATAAAAACGTGTATAAAATGTGTGAATAAAAATGTAAATAAAAAGGTGCATAAAAACCTATATAAAAACGTGTAATAAAACGTATATAAAAACGTGTCATAAAACGTATATAAAAACTTGTATAAATTTTGAAAGTAATTAGAAAAGAAAATTTTTTTAAGAAAATCAAAGAGTTTTTTATTTTATTTTTTATTTATTTATTTATTTATTTATTTTTAAAGAAAATTAGTTCTCAAATTTCTGTCAACTTATAAGCAGTTTTAGTTACTTAAATTGTTAAAAATATTTTGTAAGTTTTAAAATTCACTTTCTTTCTAAAAATAAAATTAGTTCTTAATTAAGTTTACCTGTAATACAATTTTCATAATTTATTTCGAATTTAGATTGTTTTTAATCTCTATAAAAGTTTTTAGCTGTTAAAAGTTTTTTTTTTTGGTTTTATTAATTTATGAGTTAATTACATTTTTGGTCCTTATGGTTTGCTAAATGTAACACTTTTAGTCCATTAAGATGAGGGTATTTTAGTCATTTCACATGTCTTAATTGGTCAAACTAACAGTCAACAAAAATTTGGACCAAAAGTGTTACGGGTCGTCGGATCTTGGACTGGATCCGTTACATTTTAAACTATTGGACCAAAACCGTTATAACCGGTAAACCACGAGGACCAAAAATGTAGTTAACTCTTAATATTTTTAACTTATTAAATGTTATATTTTTTGTTCCATACTTTCAGTTTCACAATTTTATAACAAAAATATTATTAAAAAATAAAAAAATAAGAGGTATTACCCGTATTTTAAAGATACATATAACTTATCCCTTTTAGAGAAAGGTAACATTGGTCCCCCTACCATATAAATACAAGTGATACCCCTTAATTTATTGCTCATTTAATTCACATTACAAGACATTTGTTAATGATTTTTTGTTCCGTATTTTTTATCTTTTACTATTTTTGACTTGTCAAATTTTATGATTTTTGTTCAACACTTTTTTTCAACAGTTTTACCTACTTTATTAACGGGACAAGACAGTTTTTTATGTTTTTTTGCTCCGTATTTTTTTTATGTTTTACTACTTTTAACTTATCAAACTTCATATTTTTTTTTGTTATTTTTTTAATTATATAATTTTTTAATAAAAGCATAATTATAGAGAATATCCTTTTTCTCTTGGAAGAAGATTATAAAGAATATTCTTATGAAGAATGATCAATGTTTTAATCATGAAACCTACACATGACATATATTTACGGTTAAAACTTTTTACTCCGTACCTAAAAAAAAGAAAAATCGCACATGACACCAATTCAAAAGTTTTGTTTAGAAAAAGTAACGTTAACTTGATATAACTTTTTTTTTTTTTTTTTTTTTTTTTTTTTTTTTTTTTTTTTTTTTTTTTTTTTTTTTTTT
>LBNU01018686.1:0-69862 GCA_014162995.1 Artemisia annua | reverse complement strand
TTTTTTTTTTTTTTTTTTTTTTTTTTTTTTTTTTTTTTTTTTTTTTTTTTTTTTTTTTTTTTTTTGTATTAATCATCACTTTTGAAATTTCGATTTTACTGTGTTTTACACATATTTGGTAATTTACGTACATTTTTAAGGATTTTCTTTTTTTTTTAAAACTTGATGAATTTGAATAAGAGGTTTTTAGTTTGAATAGTACTATGGAGTGGTTTTGGAGGTCGTGATTTAAATGCTTATCTAAAGCTATTAGAAGGGTATTTCGCGTTATTGCGGGGACGGGCTTATCGGTGACTTTTTTGCGGGCGGGAGAAAAATTTATTTCAATTAAACTTTCTTATTTAGCATGGTCCCAAATAGTTGTACTAACATAGTGAATATATGTTTTCAAAAGTAGAATTATCTAATTATTAATAATGTAAATAGTTAGCATTTTATTTGCAATTTACACTTAATTTTGGTTATATGTTACTGAGTTTTTTTTTTTTTTTTTTTTTTTTTTTTTTTTTTTAAATAGTTATTAAAAGTTGCCTTTGGGTATGAGGAATTTTAAATGGAATTCATTATTGAAGCAGGTTACTATATTGTTTAAATGAGATTTAAATTTTTAGATTTTACATTAATTTTCTAATTTTCATTTTATAATAAAGTTTTTTGTCTTAGAATTTTAAAATTTCTTTTTATAGGAAGTATCAAATGCTTTATAATATAATATAAATTTATAAAGCATAAAATCTTTTTGAACATTAATTACACTAAGATAATTGAAAATTAAGGAATACAATTTTTCATGTGATGTGTACAATCAATTGAAACATCACAATTAATAATACTCTAAAAACTCTCAATGAAAAATACAATTGAAAAAATTCATTGTACAAAGCAAGCAAGTTACTAAATAAAAATAATAATAATAATACAAACTAAGCAAAGTTCCACCGAACTTTGTGATTGCTTATAATCCCTCAACAAACAAACTAACTGGTAAAACTATTATTAAGAAACGTAGAAATGAAACAAATTATTGGCCGGAAAAATAAATTATAAGGTATCCGCCGCATCGCGCGGGTACCTGATAGTATTTTTAAATAGATGAACAATTTCAAATGTTTTGGGCCTTCTCTCGGTGAATTTGTTGTGCATTAAGCTGGAATGGAGCTTGTGGAATGGTATTAATCACAAGAAAGCAGTGATTAAGGAATTGGAGATATTCAAGAGTGTAAAAAAGGAAGATTAACAACTGACTAATATATTTTAACCTTAAAAAAACAATTTCAAGTGTTTTATTAGGAATATTTATTTATTTATATTACATATAAAGAGATTTTTTTTTCTTAAATTTTAAAAACTTAAAAAATGAGTAATGTGTTATACCTAAAATATCTTCGTAACTTACAAAATTTTCCTCCCACATAAAAAAGTTTTGCTTGTTTTTAAATATATTGCCATATAAGAATCATTAAAAATATTTACTAATCATATTTAATACATAAGATATATTTGGGAATATATTAGCCACAACTTGTTGTAGCTAATTGGCTATAATTTTGTGCTAAAAATGTGGGTCCCTGTGGGTTCCTGAATCCTATTTTGTGGTCCCTGAGCCATTTTGTATGTATTTTTATGAGGATTGTAGCTAATTGGCTACAATAATTGTAGCCAAGATATCCCCTATATATTTATCATTTCAACTATGTATACAAACTTAGAAAAGGAGGTACATGAGTTTTTCATGTTTAGGTTACTTAAAGATAGTGAGTTTTTAACTTGGACATACAAACTTAAAAAAGGATGTATCTTCATGATTGTTTTATTCCGATCATTTTCCATGATTGTTCTGATCATTTTCCCGACCACCCAAAATAAGTAACTACTTAGGTTTGGATCTCTTAAATGGTTTGTCACTCTCTTATTTTGTGTGGCAGTTATGGCATCTACAATGACAAAGCGTTAAAAACCTTTATAATCGTGCCAAGCCATTTAATTTTAAAACTTTTCATATTGTTAACTTTTGTTCATTATGTATAAACTTGAAAGCTTTATAATTATGTCACATCACTGAGATCACCAAAATGCATTTAATTATATAAAGGTTCAGGTTATGAACCTTTTCATCACACCCAATTATGATACACTAAAGTCACTATGGTTAAAATCAAGGTTATAAATAGCGTGATGAGTGGTGTGACGTTATTGCCAAGTCTCACGCCTTAATTAGAAGCTATGGCGAAGTCATAGCGTTTTCTAAAGCGTGACTTAAAGCGTTACAAAATTTTAAAATATTTTGAGATTAATATATTATATCATATTTCATACATATCGAGTTTATAAGAAGTGTTATACATAAGTAATTAAGTAAAGAAACTATCATTGCATGTAATCTTATTCATTTCTTAAAAAAAAATATTTTTCATCGGAGTTAAATTCAAAAAGGGCACCATGACTCGCGCATTAGCACATCTTATCATGCCTTTTCACGCCTTATCTCACGTCACACCTAGAGCCAACGCCTTGGTCTATTGCTTAACGTGAAGGTCACGCCTCACACTTTAAAACCCTGGTCAAAATAGATTGTAAAGCTTTTGGTCAGTTTCAAAAATTTTCATATAATTCCAGGGTTCTTAAAGAAGCGTCATGGCGCCGCTAAGGCGCGAGGCGTGACATTCATGTTACGAAATGGATTTAGACGTTGGCTCTAGGCATTGCGTGAGATGAGGCGTGGAAATCTGCGATAAGGCGCGAGGCGTGCTGCCTTTTCTGTAGCGTCTTTAAAGAATATGGTTAAAATGTTATGCAGACGACATATATAGGTCAGGTAATTGCGATTTCGGCCTGGTATTTTATGCTTTAAGTCACATACATTAAAAAATATCGTGACTTTGTCATGACTTCTAAGACGTGAGACTTGTTTATACCGCTACGCTACTCCTAACCCTGACATTGTAAAATTCACATTGTGATGCTCTAAAAGATGTTAAAAAAGATACAACGTAAGCAAGTCAATAATACAACACACATGCCATGTAGTTTATAGTACATTGACAGACACACACTTGAGTTTAAACTTTGTTTGACCAATTAAATCAACACATTTAAATACTACTAATCCATAGTGGCAGACGGCCGTTTTGGTTGGACAAAACAACATTGTTTGACCATTATCATTTGACAGGATCAAATGGAGGAGGTGATGACGTTAGCGGATGCAGCGTACCATGCTAACAAGGTGATCACAGCTGTGACACCATCGTCCTCAAGAGGTCCAGTCATGTTGTTGTATAGTGTTCCGTTGTTATCAGCGTTACTTGCCTTTGCTATTGCTCAGTTTCTTAAAGTCATTACTACTTGGTCAGTTTTATATCTTATCTAAAGCCTACTACTTTGTTTGACTTTTTAGTTAAATATATACTAGTAGTAGCTAATACCATAGAAATTAGAGTAGAGTAGAGTATGTTGTTCATTTCTAGTTAGAGATCCCGATTCGCCACGGGCACCCACACACGCTGTAAAGTGCAAATGAACGCGAATTGGGCGTATTCCTGTCTGTTCTATAAGCTTATTTGTGGGTTTATGAGCTTATTCAGTTTCGACTTATATTTCATAAGCCTAAACTTGTGGCTTATATGACATATATAAGCCCGCAAGTCTCATAATAAGCCGGAAAATTTGAGCGTATGAAATATAAGCCGGAATCAAACACCCTCTAAAAAACTAACACGGCCATGTGGAAGTAGTGCGAGTGCACTCAGTCCCTACCACAAACATAGCGGACCTTAAAAAACAATTTTGGTTTAACAAGTCTTAGCCTCTACGCCAAATGATCATATTTTGGTTTAACAATTTTGGTTTCTCAAAAAGGTTAGCGTGTTTTTGGAATTGGTAAACAGCTGAAAGAACTGTGATTAAAATAGCTGCATTTACTGACCTCTCCATATGTCCTTATTGGAAGCTCAGGTATAAGGAAAAGAGATGGGATCCTAAAAAGATTGTCGGCTCTGGTGGAATGCCATCATCTCATTCTTCAACTGTTGTGGCACTTGCAGTATCTATTGGTCTACACGAGGGAATTGATTCTTCATCGTTTGCAATTGCTGTTGTCATGGCTTTTATTGTATGTATACGCAATCTATAACTCGTGTCCAACAATAATTGCTTTGTTTATCCTAGTTTTGCAGAGATTTAAGTTTCAACAAAATTTCCTCATCTTACCAGGCATAGTTATAAATTTATTATTGAAAATCAAGTCATGAAATGATTAGCTCCATAGTATACTTTTATTACTATGTATTTTTTTCGCACAAGGTCTAATTTAAATGAAAAATTGCGCAGGTTATGTATGATGCAACTGGAGTCAGACTCCATGCTGGTCGCCAAGCTGAAGTAAGAAATTCTATCCCAATCATATGACTTATGTTGCCTTTTCTTTGTCATTATATTTTGTGCAATTGAATCTAACAAGAACCTGCTTATACTTACCCTGGCTGGTTGTATTCTTTGGGTCATTTCAGTAGCTAGTTATCAGATGTTGTTGGAACATAAAATCTTTCAACTAGTTCCTATGCAGCCAATTGCATTCAACGGATCTTTTATCTCTACTTATGTTACACTTTGTGCAGGTGTTGAACCAGATAGTGTGTGAATTTCCTCCGGAGCACCCTTTATCCACATCCATACCTCTACGTGATTCGCTTGGGCATACTCCATTACAGGTTACTCTTAGAGAATGGTGTTAGTCTATATTCTTATAACACGTGCTAATGAGCTATATGGACTCGTATATTAGAGATAAACTTCAAATTTGAACTCTAGTTGTTGAATAGAAGAACAAATATCTAGTTTCCTTACTATGTCTTGTCTGTGCATATCATCTTACTCTAAGATGGTCTCTCGACGTATGTTTTGAATGCGATAATGAATAACTAAAATCAAAACTGCTGGGTAGGGGTAAATGAGTAAGTTTAGCTTGACTGCAGAACTTTTTTGCGACTTTAAGGCACAATTATTAGATCCCAAACGCAAATCCAAACACAATATGTTGGACACTTATTGAGATGACAGAGAAGGCTTTTAACTCGCTAAAAAATTGGCTTATTTTGAACAGGTGGTTGCAGGGGCCATGCTAGGATGCATAGTGGCATTCCTGATGAAAGCAACTGACTAGGGACACATTTTCAGGTCCACCATATTCTGATTGCCTCGGCAAAGATGGATAATGAAAAGCATTATCTGCTTTTGGCTACTTGATTTGCTGTATTCACAATTGTTTACAATCTGTAATGTACTTAAAAGGTGGTTTAATACAGCTCACTGTAAAAAAGTTGTTCTTTGAATTGTGAATACTACCCTTTGTAAAGTTTATCAAGCATTCAAACCTCAAAGACCTACGTTTATGCCAACTGCTAGTCATCCATTGTATGGCTTTAATTTATAATGCCGTATCTTCCGAGCAATTTCTAGGTGTCTATCTTTTCACTTTGATCAAATGATCTTTGTGGTAGAACTTTTAATATGCTTAAACAAGAGTTTCAATTCCCTCTTAAGACCAAGAGTCTCCGTGTTAGAAATATCAGCCTCAAGATTTAGCCACATTTCTAGTTTTGGCTCAAAATATAAGAAGAAATAGGACGAAAAATCATTCAAGAGATATATATGGCTCGCATTAGACCTCTCAACTCTTCTCTTTTTATTCGGAAAGACTTTTTGTTCATTTCAATGGATCCAGCATGTACTTGGTTTCAGTTTACAATATTTTGACATTTTCAAAGATACTGATCGACAGATAGCTAGGGACATACATTGATTTATGGAAAAATATCAATAAGAGTACTCTACATATATATAAGACCTTGAATTTGGACTGAATCATATGAAAGACTACTTAAAACAAAAAGAGAAATGGATTCATCGCTGAAAATCGGAGAGAAGAAGCCTCATGTGGTCATCATACCAATTCCAGCACAAAGCCATATCAAGTGTATGCTCAAACTAGCCAGGCTCCTGCACCACAAGGGCATATATATAACCTTTATCAACACTCAATTGAACCATAAGCGACTAGTCAAGTCGGGTGGGACTCACTCGCTTGACGATCGTCCTGGCTTTCAATTCAAAACTGTTCCTGATGGTCTCCCCTCTGTTACAGATGAAGATGTCGAGCATACTCAAACGCTAGCTGAACTCTGGATCAACATTGGAGACACTTTCTGTGATTCCTTTCTTGATATTGTATCTAGCCTTGAACTTCCTGTCACTTGTATTATTTGTGATGATTTCATGACTTACACGAATATGATTTACACTGCTGAGAAGCTTGGAGTCCCCATCGTCCTTTTCTGGACCATGGCTGCATGTGGATTCATGGGATTTTACCAGGCAAAAGTTCTAATGGAGAAAGGACTTATTCCACTTAAAGGTAAGGGTTCTCCGTCTCTCAACTCCCAAAACTGAAGATCAAAATTCTAAAACCATCATGTTTTATTTTTAACAATCTTTACACTGATTTTGCAGATGAAAGTTATTTGACTAATGAATATCTTGATGTGGAAATAGACTGGATTCCTGGAATGAAGGGGATTCGTCTAAGGGATCTACCTGAGTTTAATCTTGGGTTCAAATACCTCCTTGAAACTGCTCAGGCGGCAGATAAGGTGTCACATTTAATCATCCACACTTTCGAAGAACTAGAGGCTAGCCTTGTCAAACATATTAAGTTCGTATTTCCTAATGTCTACACCGTCGGCCCTCTTCAGTTACTTTTAAATCAGATTACAGAAAAAGAGACAAAGAACTCGGATTTCAGTGGTTATAGTTTATGGAAGGAAGAACCTGAGTGTATACAGTGGCTCCAGTCAAAGGAACCGAATACTGTGGTTTTGGAAGTCTGGCAGAAATGTCCCTACAACATCTGCTAGAATTTGGTTGGGGACTTGTAAATAGCAACCATGCATTTTTATGGATAATACGGAGCAATTTGGTTGTTGAAGGGACACAACAAGTTTTGCCTCAAGAACTCAATGAGGCAATTAACAAGAAAGGATTCATAGCAAGCTGGTGTTCGCAGGAAGAGGTTCTGAACCATCCATCAGTTGGTGGATTCTTGACACATGGTGGTTGGGGTTCGATCATTGAAAGTTTGTCGGCTGGGGTGCCAATGATATGTTGTCCATTTTCAGGTGAACAGCGGACTAATTGTAGACAAATATGCAAGGACTGGGAGGTTGGCATGGAGATGGAAAGGGATGTGAAGAGGGATGAAGTGGAGATGCTGGTGAAGGTGTTAATGGAGGGAGTGGAGGGCGAGAAACTGAGGAACAAGGCTGTTCAATGGAAGAAAATGGCAGAAACTGCGACTGGTCACAAAGGCTCATCTTCTTTAGATACAGAGAAACTGCGACTGGAAATTGTCAACTTCTGAATACTTTTAAACTTGCTCCTCTGTTTATTGTGGGTTTTACTGCGTACTTGTTGAAGCGTTGTTATTTGCAAACCAAACAACGGACTATAAAATCTAGAATCGATATACAATGTTACCTAGGGTGCATTTAGTTAGAGAAAAAAAAAATCATAATTTTCTTTTTTAAGATTTGGCAAAAAGGAGGGGATTTAACTTTCCACAAAACATAGAAAACGAAACGCGTTCATATGATATTATTTTCTATTTCAAGAAAACAAGAGGGTTACAAGGAATACAAGAAAAATAAAAAAAATATGTTTTGTAGAAGTAGAAAATGCAAATTTTCTGTTTTGTAGATAATTTGATGGGAAACATTGATTTAAACGCAATATTTATTTTTCTTGTTTTGTAAAAAACAGTTTATGAAAAACAATGATGTTTCCCTTCAAATGTTTTGTACAAAACATTTCATAAGTGAGCTAGTAGTTGGAATTTAGCACTAAATTGTTATATTTCAATATATATACTCACAACAGAAAAGTCAAAGATGGAGCTAACGACTTTTGGAGGGAAAAACAATTAGACTTGTGTTGTATAAAAGCCAATCAGTTGTCATTTTTAGGTAAGCTATTGATTTGTAAACACTTTCCTTCTCAAAATCCTCTGTAATCCTTTGTAACAAACTATACACAATCATTAGTCCAATTAATCTAACATTCATTCTTTTTCATTGAGTTTATCGTTCTTCGATTCATTCGTTGAATCCAGAAAGTTCATATCATAAATCCAACTAACAGCCGGCTCACTACGATCGTGTATCATAGGTTCATATCATTCAACAACAACATCGATTGACTGTTATTATCGCCATCCCATGGCCCCAACATAATTCTGATTTAGAGCCTATTAGCTTATATGGTAGAAACGGATAGGTAAAGTCAGGGGTGGACAGTAAGGGGCTGTTTCTTTTTTTCCTTAGCTAAGGGTTTAGTGGGTCCCATGTTTGTTAATGTCTCTTAATGGGGAGAGTCTTCATTTTTATCCCTTTGTGGATATAGAGGGAAGGGAAGAGATCCTCTCAAGTTATTTATAACTTGATTGATCAAGTTGGGTAATTATCAACCATTGGATCAAATCAAATGGCTATTGATTTGATCCAATGGTTGATAATTACAACTTATCAATCAAGTTATAAATAACTTGAGAGGATCTCTATCCTAGAGGGAATAAGAGATTTTAATGGATCTCATCTAAAAAAGTACTTTAATAATATTAAATTACAAGTGGGTCCAATCCCTTCACTAAGGGAAAAAAGAAACACCCCCTAAGTCACTAGGTGCACAATTTTTTTTACGAGTACAAGAGATTAAAACAAACCAATAGTTACATTTTTTTTTGTGTGTGTGTGCGCGCGCGCAAAAGGTGAATTATATTAAACTCCAAACATTTACAATACAAAATCAGAGCTAAAGACAAGACCAAAGTAGATGAATTTGGAGCTAAAACATACATACAGACAACATACAAACATGAAAACTCATATAGACAGCACTATAAGGACAACAATAGTTACAATTTCTATTAAACAAAATAATAGGTCGTGTATTTCTTTTGAAATATTAGCGAACTAACTAAACAAGATATGTGTTTATGTGACACATAATTTCGGGATCAGGTCCTATTCTGAAAATTCGAGATTTTTAACAAAAAATTACACTAGGCGACAAAAATTCATCGGGTTCCCATGAACCCCCTAAGTCCGCCCCTGGTTAAAATAGAATATGCTACATTTTATTTGAATTTTGAAATTAAATATTAAAGTATGGTGATGCGAGGATTGCGGCCTCGCAAAAAGATTTTACTTCTCAAGGGATCTTGAGAAGCTTGCAATCCTCCAGGCAATGTACATATTCTTTGTAGTGTAGTATAGGTATGTCCGGGGGATTGATCGTTCTCTAGGAGAATAGTGTCGTTAGGTTGAAGTGTATGTCAATTTAAGCCTAAAGGTGAGGGATGATTCTTTTTGTATTTTTTATATTTTATAAAAGCAAATAAAATCTCGGTTTTAAAGGAATGGGTGGAATTAGTTGCTAGTCAATTAACCTAAAACTAATAATTAAACTAAAACAAAATTAAATAACAAGAAAAATAAAAGTGGTGGACTTCTTATAGTGAGACAAACATGTTTACTTAGACTTAATTACTCCCTAGTTATCTTTTATTGATTCGTTGAATGTCACAGTGCAATTATTTTAGTTGAAGCGTTGTATTCCTTAATACCAGTCGTGGGGGTGTGCGACCTTCCCCAACTATATGAATATCAATTTCTCCTATGACTGCGCGTTAAGAGCCCTAGAATCACTAACATATATTCATGCATTAAATACAACGAGAAAAACCGTAGTGCACATACGATTACGTTTTTTAAAACGTTCAAGCTTGTTACACAATGGAGGTCAGCAAGTTTCTTAACCTAACGTGAAGCAATCAACTAAACAATAGACAACTTATCAATAATCAATAACTAGGTTTTATTAGATTTAAGCAAACACTAATAAACTTAAGCTAACATGTTAAAAGGAAGAAAAGATAAACAAATAATCAAACAACACATATACATATTGAATGATTAAAAGAAAACTTATCTTCAATTGAACATGAAAGAAAAGAGGGTATGAAAACCCTACAAAAGCTGTAAAATTCGACTTAGGGTTTATGTCTCCAAAGTTGCACACTAATGAATGGAAAATCAAAAAGTATATATAGATTTACAAAGTTGACGGCGTCAGGTTATAAATCCTGATGCCGTCAGACCGCCGCGTTTAGGGTTTCTTCTTGTGCAAGTCGACCTTCTGACGCCGTCACTCTATAACCTCTGACGTCATTAGGTAGGATTCTGACTCCGTCACTCTTTAAGTCTTCTGGATCGTCTCTTATAAAGTTAATACCAGACGGCCTACTTGTAATTACACCTGACACCGTCAGGTGTAAAATCTTCAAAAGTTCACTGGAGCGTCGTGTGTAAATTTCCAAGCTCCATTATCTTCAAGTGACGGCGTCACCTATTAAGGCGTGACGCCATTAGGTGTAATTCCTGACAGGTTTTCCATGACTTTGCTGTTTTCTTCACTTTTAAGCCCAAAAACGTCCAAAATGCTCCAAATTCCAGAAATCACGTCCCAAGTACCTAAAATGATAAAAGAAACGATTTGAGGCAATATTTGACCATATAATCACGATTTTAGACTTAAATAACCCCTTAAAAAGTTATCAAATAAATTTGTTAATACAAATAATGTCAAAAACGTTATTCGCATTATTCGATCTTCTTGTGTTTTGATAATCACAAAATATAAAGATATGTTATGTAAAGTTACGGTTAATAAGTTTTTAACCAAGGAAACTCATTACTTCCACGAAGCTTCCATAACGTCACTTCAGGTATGAACAAACTTTATACCGTCATTAGTTTGGTGATCAAAGAAGTTTTATTTTCTTATAAACTTACATTTTTAAGTTTGACAAAACATTTTCACAAAAGTATTTTTGTGTTTTTAAAGAAATGTTTTATTAAGAAAATATATTTGAATTCAAATGTGTAACAACTATTTTTCCCCCCAATCAGCTAAAACTGCACCAGATAAGTTTTCACCACGTCAGGACAAATTTTGTCTGGACGGTCCCTTAAAGGGGTCGGCGGTCCCTTAGTGATAAAGGACCGTCGCCTATTTACGGGACCGCCGGACCAGTCCTGTCGTCTATAAATACTGAACTGTTACACTTCAGAAAATAAGGATTTTCACACACAAAACTTTCTGTTTTTATTTTCCCCTTGAGTCTTTGATCACTATAACATGTCGGTATATGTTTATAAGTGATTTCCTCTTCCGTCAAGTGCAAGAGAAGAACTCTCGACATCAATGAAGTCTCGAGATGTTATAGGTGTCCACACACAAACGTAACAAGTGTTACGGTGATAGGTTCTGTAAATATTGTCATTGTGATCCGACTTGTGTGTGAGTCGAGGAGGGGATATTTGTGTGAACTTGGATGGTTATGTAGATCCAAGAAGTGTTGTAACTAGATTCGTTCATGTATTGGTGTGAGGAGAATGATGTCCTAGTGTGTAGGATAGGATTGTGTCGAAATATTATGTAAAGACTTGGATTGGGTGAAGATCCAAGTGAGTCATGTATGTAGTCTTGGTTCGGGTGAAGAACCAAGTATGTCTAGTGTGTGAAGGCTTGGTTTGGGTGAAGAACCAAGTGTGTCTAAGTGTGAAGGCTTGGTTCGGGTGAAGAACCAAGTGTGTCGGTTATGTGAAGACTTGGATCGGGTGAAGATTCAAGATGGACAAGAGTGCTTGTTCGTGTGGCCACGTGGGCCTTGGTGAAGATTGGTTCTAGCTACGATTAGAACTCGACATTATGCTTAGTGTCGTTAAGCCTTGTGTAAGCATGTGTACGGATTGCTCCACCTGAAGGAGTGTGTTGATATAGTGATTGATAACTCTCGAGTGTAGTACTCGGGGAGTGGAGTAGGACGAAGAGTCAGCTTCGTGCCGAACCACTATAAATCACCGCGTCTCTTTGTTTGTGTTCTTTCCCTACTCTTTACATTACTTGTTTATATATGTATGTTATTAGTTAAGTTGATATCACATAACAAGTAGAATTCGATAAGTTTGCAAAAGAATACAAACCGGACCTAAAAACGGCGAAACGTTTTAACAACTAAAAAGAAACGGTGAAACTATTCAACCCCCCTTCTAGTTTCTACAATTGGTATCAGAGCCGGGTTATCAAGATCTTTAGAGTATACTGTACTTTAAAACTTGAATCGATCTTTGGAGTCTGAAAATACTTAGAAGGGATCTACTTGAATTGGTCACAATTTTTCGAAAATGAAAACTTTGTCATTTCGAAAAATGAATTTGAAAGTTATGTGAAATCAATTAGTCATAATCTTTGGCATGTCATATCTTTTGATATTTTTAATCAATAAGAATGGATTTCGAAAATTAGGAGTACATAAGAAATATTTGCTAGACATTGAAGTTCAAATATTAGTTCATAAAACTTTGCTAAAAATTGGTTTAGACAAAACCATTTTATGAAATGTAGTAAATAACATATGGCAAAGATTTTGAAAGTTTCATCAAGGAAATGTTCAAGCCAAAGATGATGAAAATTTAATATTAGTAAGTCACTTAGTTTTAGTAGAATCGTGTACTACTAGTTTGAATGTTTTTGTTGTAGTTAATGTTGCCGACAAGAATTACATAAACAACTAAGTTGGTGTACTAATCAACAAGTCTTGAAGTGATGTAAATTAAGAAAACTAAGTTAATTCGCCAAAGGACAAGTCTAAGGTCAAGATGATTAGAAATCGAGACAACGCGTGGCTAGATTGGGTAACTACACTTAAGGACGATTCGACAAGTGAGTTTCATCATGTCTTCTATCACATACACGACACATGTTATGGTATGTGTCATTAAGGATAGCTAAAGGCCAATGTAAGTTTTCTTACACTCATGCTTATCATAGTCGTTTAATGAATGCTTGCTATATGCTTACATGACTATGTGATTTGTCGTTACTTGCTTGCATGCTAGATAATGTCTATATGCTCTTATCTGCTATATGATTTTTGTTCAGTAGACGCTTTGTCTAAATGCTTATCCATTTTTGGATTCAAGCAAATTATTTCGAAAAATAATGGTCTTACCACAACCATTATTTATAATGTATTTCTCGTCAATCAATCACTATAGACGATGCACACTTGCTTCAATCTTTGTTTGCTCTCTAGTTCTCGTCTATGACTTTTCTTGTAATTTAAACGATTGACTTCTAGCCTCTCCGATGCAACTCTCGTCCTGGAATCCCATTGAATGTTTTGCTTCCTTTCTATTCTTCTGTCTCGACTCAAAATCCACTCTTCATTCAAGCGTATCGAGTCTGTTTCTTTTCGTTTGTCTCAATTCCACACCATACCCATTCCTTAGCCTACTCTTGCGTATTGACTCTTTTCCGTATCTTAAAATACACTAAGTTACATTTTAAATCATTTTGGAACCAAAGACTTGTCATAATAACTGAAACAACAAAAATCGTCAAGATCACAAAACCTTCTGACGGCGGTCCCTAATCGACCCATGGTCCCAAATCAATAAGGGACCGTCTGGGCATTTACTCTTATACACGGTCCTTTCACTTATTCACAGCCAAGCAAACCATTTCTTATACTCTTATCCCAAAAGGAAACGAAGAACATCACAAAAATTACCATAAAAGTTCAAAATTTCAAAACCAAGTTTACAAATTACTTCTACACACAAATTGTAAGTTATCCTTATCTAATCTCTACTCATTTCTTGGTTAAATATATTAGATTCAGGATTATCTATCTTGATCACTTAATAATACCTACAGTGTTTACTTAGAAGTGTTTTAAACTAGAGAATGAGATATCTTTTCAAAAAGTTTTACTAGAAGCATGACTGATCTCGTATAAGAAAAATGATTTTGAAACAACCTACTAATCCCACATTGTTAATACGTATTCTAATGTACTCAAGTGAAAATTTAAAATGATTAAAATTTAGGTTTAAAACATGTCAAAAACTAAACCAACCTTAACTTCTGGCTAATTATATAATTGTTGTTGATAGGTGAAACATGCCTAAACTCACCGGCCTCAACCACCAAAACACAAGAGAATACATTCCTCATCTCTCAAATTATTACCCAGAACCCATCAAAGAGGCTTTTCAAAACGTTGAAACTAGATATTTTCATGAGGGTCGTTGAGTCTTTGCTGACTATACTGACATGAACTACTTAAACTCAATGTTCCAACTTGTCGACCTTTGTCTGTATCTATAAAGTTAATGAGCAAATCATCCCACAATTTGTTCTAGAGTTCTATAGTCTCCTAAACCTAACCACTGATTGTGATGGTGAAATTTATATAAACTTTGCCATTCGAAATCAACATTTCTCATACCCTCTTCCCACATTTGGTCAAGTCCTTGGTGTTCCCACTGAGGGGCAATGCACATTCTCTCATGAATGGAGCCTTGATGCTCTTGCTAGGAGCTCTCTCTCTTATGGAAAATACACCACAATACCACCATCTCCAGAAGAGATAAGAACCATTGTTCAAAATTATAGATCTCAAACTGAGTATCGAGTGCACTATGGGGCTATTGTTCCGGTCAGTGAAAATCAAATCTTGACTAAGGAAATTGTTGATCACATGAAACCCATGGCTGAAATTATTCGCGAGAATGTTTTCTATCTTGGAGGAAACCGTGATCACGTCCCTGCTTGTCTAAGTCATATTCTCTACTGTGTCGCCCTTACTGTACCATATAATCTTGCATATTATATGGCCAAGAGAATGGAATTTGCTCGTAGCAAACCCAATATGATCTTGCCATACGGTATGCTCTTAACTCGCTTGTTTCGACATGTCATGCACAATTACCCTAGCCTCAACAATGTTGAATACCCATCGGTAGACCCTGTCATGTATCCTTTGACCCAAAATCTAGAACGTAGGACTAGGTCGGATTACGGGTCAAGAAGGTCAGTAGGACCAGAACTTAGGACTAGGTCAAGAAGGTCAGGAGGTTCACGTTCCTTCGCTCATGGTACATCTTTCAATCCCAACGAAAACGATGATGTAGTTCATGATGAAGGAACTTCTCGAGTTAGTACTCCATCTCCTGTCACCTATGTCAACTCCCTACCATCCGGTTACCCCCAAGTCTTTCAGGATCTTCCTCCTGAAGATCGAAATCCTGACAACTTTTCAGCTCTTCTTACCCAAATCATGAACATGGAACACCAAAACAGGGACGAGAGTCGAGGTGCATGGAAGTCAATTGGAAAGAGTATTCGCAAATTGTTTGGAAAGAAAACGTGAATGGCTATCATCCGTCATTGTATCATTTATGTGTGGAACATGTCTTATTCTACTCGATACTATGTTTTAATGATCGTTTAATGTTTGTATCAACTAACTAGAATACATTGCTATTTGGTGGATTGTATGTTTATCTATTGTAAGATTGTGATTCTTATTATTATTAGATTAATGTTTTTGAATGCATGCATGTTAAACTAGTGTTTTAAGTGAGTTTGTAAGTCTTTATGCTGCTGTAAAATATACTTGAATAGCCTACAGGTACAGGTTTGATGAAATGAAATACTGAGCTGAAACCTGAGACTCTACTGCCGACGGTCCCTTAGCAATAACGGACCGTCCAACCTTTAAGGGACCGTCAGTCTTGCATCACGGGTTCCAGCACTGTTTCTCATTTCTTGCAAACCTGCTACTCTATTTGCCTATTTTCACCACCATTTCCCATATTGGCAAAACATTTGTATGTGTTTATAACCTCCTAATGCATGCTTTACCCATTTCATAATCTCTCTTGATGATTTAAAGAACCATGTTTCATAACTATTCTCATCATCTAAATCATTCCTCTCAATGGGGTCTCCTTCAACCTCCCTATCATTATCAAACAAAAGGCCTAAAATTGTCCTTACACCACCACAAACCAACCACATAAACATCACTAACATTGACTCATCCTCTCAAACACCAAATGCACCTCTCAAAATTCCTTCCATCAAAGGTACCTCATCTTCCTCATCAAGACCAAATTCATCACCATTCACATCATTCGTCAAAAACTCATCACTCTTGATCACTCACTCTAGTTCGGGTGCTTGCACACCATTTTTGAGTAACTCATCCTCCTCCAACAACACATCAAACACCTCAAGTCCATAAATCGCATCATCATCCCAATTACCAAATCTCCATGAAGACATTTCATCCTATCTTGGAGATATGTCTCCTCCTCCAAGAACCTCACATCCATCTCCACCTAATGTATCCTTAACTCTTTCACCAATAAGTCCTTTGGACAACATTACATTTACTCCTCCACAATCACCAAACATAGAAAATTATCCCCACTACAACTTTGTGAACAACCACACCGTCGGTTGTGCATGTTGTTATCATAACTTCCATCTTATTTCATCTCTTAGAGATGAACTTCACTACATGTTTGGATATCTTGAGTACCTCCTCTCTCAACAAAACAATCAACCAACTCCTCTTGCTTCCATGCCTCCACAAGCAACACCTTCGGTTCCACCCTCATCCTCACCATCATCCACTCCACCATCCAACTAGATATTCTTCAAATATCTAGTTTATGAATAATTAAGTGGTTATTATGTTTTGGACCAAGCATGCAATGGGAGATGATTAGTTATGTTAGTTAAGGATTAGTATTATGTCTTAATGTTGTTTTAATGATGTATTGCCAATTGATGCTCTTATATGAATGATATTGCATGTTTATGTGTTATGCTTTAATGAATGAATATTTATGTGTTATGTTAAGATAAAATGTTTTGATATTAGTTAAAGTCAAACATGAAAATGGACTAAAATTACTCAACCTTAAAAATGGGAAATCATTTGAATCATAACACATCTGCCAACCAGAGAATCTACTGGTGGCGGTCCTTTAATGGACGGCGGTCCTGTATCAATAAGGGACCGTCCCCCTGTTTACGGGGCCGTCCCCTACAGTGTTGAAATTTCAGATTCTACATGCTTTGTTCTATTTGATTCATGCTCTACTTAATTGATTTCACACCCATATTCATCATGTTTCTTACATACTTTCATATATATANTATATATATATATATGTAGGACCTTGGATCTATCAACTTTATCACTAATACAAGCACAATATGTAGTAAAGATGGTGACTTGATGATATATATGTATGTGTTTTAGAGAGAGAAAGTAGTAAGAGAAACTAGAGAGAATTTCATATAAAACACACACTTACACACACAAGCACACCTTACAATGAGAGGTAAGGTGCCTTTTATACATAAGAGAGAAAGGCCTCATGGGCTTTCTAATGGACTTGGACTTGGTGGACTTTTGTTACATAAAAGGCTTATACAATATAACTTATAACATATTAGCTTATTATGTCCACAAGTCCAATTGACTAATCTATCATACGTTTACGACACATTACAAAGTTCTTAGGATTCGAATGACCATCACTTCTTTATATTTCTTTGATTCTAACAATATATATATGTATGTGCTTTGCTCCTAACTTGTTTTTGTAGCACATCACCATAGCTCGATTCCCCGGTGCCCTCATTAAGGGGGAGCACTTAGCTAGGGGGAGCTTATATTTCGTCAACAATGATGATGCCCTCCTCAAGGATGTTCGTGTCTACTCTCCTCAACAATGACACCTTTTTGATTCTACAAAAAGGGGGAGAAGTAACGGAAAAACTCATTAAAAATTTATCAACGCATAATTTTACCTAAAATGAGTTTATATTTTGTAATCATCAAAAAGGGGGAGATTGTTAATAAAAATAATGTCAAAAACGTTATTCGCATTATTTGATCTTCTTGTGTTTTGATAATGACAAAATATAAAGACATATTATGTAAAGTTACGGTTAATAAGTTTTTAAACGAGGAAACTCGTTACTTCCATGAAGCTTCCACAACGTCACTTCAGGTATGAACAAACTTTATATCGTCATTAGTTTGGTGATCAAAGAAGTTTTATTTTCTTATAAACTTACATTTTTAAGTTTGACAAAACAGTTTCACAAAAGTATTTTTGTAACACCCCAACCCGACATGGGTCCGGAGCGCTACAGTATGGTGACATATCAAAGCATACAAAGCATACAATGCAAGCGGAAGACTTAAAACAAAAGGTTACAATGGAAAAATGTGAAAGTACAAAGGGATACTAAAACTATAAAAGAAAGGAAAGTACAACTAAACAAAGTCTAAAACTAATCCAAGTCCAAAACTAGTCCAGATGTAATGGGATTCTAGTCCATGGGGTAGTCCACTAAAGCTGTAGCACTCTTCACTCAAACCCAGCATCCAACCTAAAACCTGCCGCAGGAAAAAGGAAATGCGGCTGAGCTACGAAAGCTCAGTGAACAGATATATATATATATATATACAACGAATCAAAGAAACATAAATAAACATAAGAAAATGAATCAAAAGCTCCGGCTAAAAGGGGATGTCATCTGTCAAATGCATAAAAGATCAACGAACAGTCGAACAATATCATAAATCAAACAAATGAAGGATCATAGAGATATTAACGTAAGCATAATCATAAGAGAATAATGAGCACGTATGAACAAAGGCGTGTCTACCAGAGTCACTCGAATAGACACATAGAAACATAAGGAAGCCACGAGCCGACCTACCAGAGTCACTCGAATAGGTCTCATACATACATATACATACATAATCCATAATCATATATCAAAGGATATAGAGAGGGGAGACCTCTCGGTACCACATGGAGTAGCTAGCTCCCAAACGTGAAGGAGTAGAGAAGCACCTACCCACATTCACCATACATACGCATCATCATACATAAACATAAGTGCTAGGATGCATCCATACGCCCCCATACATACATACATAAACCGGCATAATCATATCATAAGTGCGCATAATCATATCATATCAAATGGGGACGCCGTGGATCAATCACACCTCCACAGAAAGTGTTATGACATCGGTGCCTCGATGACACGCCCATGGTACCTCCATGAGTAGTTAGAAAATTCGGGCATGAGAATGGAACGAAACATACATACATACATACATAGAATCATAGCAGCATATCTGAATCATATCATAGCATAATCGTAATCAAAGGAGAGTCAATGAATGTGAATCATAAATCAAAGGGATCATATCAAAGGTCATATCAAATAAATCATAAAGAATGAATCAACATAAGGGAACATAACAATGGCATAGGAAATCTTATAACGAATCAAAGATCAAGATCAAAAGTCATGAGAGCGAAAGCACCCTTATTGAAAAAGGGAAGAATATCTGTACCTTAAACCGCCAACGAAACCATAATATAACCATAGGAATAGGAAGTCACTCCTTCTTCAGCACATCTACACGAATTAATGATCGGCTAATTATTAATAACTTGTTTTAAATCAAATTACTCGTTTTTGTAGGCTTTCCATTTTTAGTAACTTTTCATTTATAACAGCTTTCAAAAATAGTAACTTTCCATTTTAAGTAAGTTCCTCGAATTAGCAAGTTGCCATATTTAGTAAGTTTCCCGAATAATAATACTTTTATACTTTAGCGTTGTAACTGACAATTTTATAAACTTAGAGGTTAATAACGACGAATATAGTAGTTTAGGGTTAAATGCGTCAATTTAATAAAATTTAAGGTTATAAATGTAAATTATCAAAATTAAATATTAAAATGTCAAATAAAATTATTTTAAACTTTATTTTAATAATTTAATATTAAGACAATAATTTTGGACCCTGTCATTACATATTTATGTAATTTATTAACGTATCCACGATCATAATATTTATGCCATGATGACCCAAGATTTTTATTATTTTGAAACAAACAAGCCCATGACACCTTTTTGTTAAAATATGACGAGACAACCGCTTCTCTTGTCGTTTAAATAAGCCGCGACACACACCCTTTTGTGGCTTAAAAATGAGCCGAACCAAACATGTATCAATCCCTTAATTCATATTAGATATGTTATACTTATTCATACATGAACTCCTCTTCATTAGTTCATATTCAATTTACAAAAATATAATGTTGATTATCCTAGGTCTTTTATTATTGTTTCATGTGTTTTCATGCATGCAAAAATGTTGTTTCATAATAGTGTAAGCTTTATTAGTTAAAGTGAAATAGAAAACAATGAGTCCAGCAACATGTATACACAAACATATACTATATGCATATTATATACGCATATCATGCATAACTACTACCTTCCAAGACCAAAATATCATATACGTATATATGCACCATATTAGTTTCAAATTCGAAGTCATGCAATGCACCCAGTATTCTCATAAAATCTTAGGTCGCGACATAAGTTTTATTCAGTTTTGTCAAGCCACAACCACCCAAAAGTCGACCCACATATGCAGTTTATAAGGTCGAGTTTACGTGCCTTAGTTTCGTTTTATGGGTGTCGATATCATGATTTCATGTGTAGTCTTTTATACGATTACAAGTGAAAAATTTAGACCACGTTTCAGCCAAAATACCACGCATCACATTAGTACAACACATGCAAGTTAGGTTTGATTTCATAGTTTGATCATGATGTTATTTTACGTGACGTAATGATTTTATGTAGACTAGTTTTAAATGTTTACATGTAGTCGAAAGATGAAGACAAAACAAAAACACAATCAGACAGGAATCAAAATAAGAAGGAATGAAACAAGGTTGCGATATCGTTACCCTCGTGTCCGCGACTAGAAGGAGAAAATAAGGATTGACTACCAAGCAAAACAACCCGAGACAGGAACCAAAACCTCTCGAACCAGGAAACAATACCACGTTCCAAAACTCCTAGGTCGAACAACAAGACAACCACGCCCACACCCACGATTCACGCCAATAAGAACTACGCCTAGATCACCTTCGAACCCCACATGAACGCTTTCCATAGCTCTCCTTTTTGATCGACAGGAAATGAAAAAGAAAGGGTAGCCGCTGGTTTGTGTTTTAGGGTTTAAAGAGTTATGTGAATTTTGAGTTAGGAAAATGGTGTGGGTTATGATTCGGTAAATAAGTCAAACCGTGTATGGCTTATCCACAAGGAAAGGACCGAGTATCAAGGGATTGCTAGGAGAATATCTCAATCACAATTATGGCCACATTCAAACTTATCTTCTTGTGTAACAAATTAAAAAAAAAAGTTCGGCTAAGGAAAAAAATAAAAACGTGTACAACCTTTTAATGTGTGCAAATGTTTTAATATAAACTTTAACCTTAGAATTACGTATATTTGTTTGATTATTAAGTGTTAAGTATTTAGGTTATAATCGAGATGCAATGTCTTAAATATTTAAACGTATTTTATAAATTTGAGATTAAAGGGTACTTTGGGTATTTTACGTGTTCAGAAATTTTTGGTTTTACAGGTAAGGAGGGAAATGAAATATCCCTTAAGGTATAATCTTACTTCATCATTTCCTTACACTATAGCAAATTCACACCCTTACGGTGTTTATTGCTACTTTCACCCGCATTTGATTTCAAGTAAAGGGATGAACACCCTTTTACTCGGTAAATAAGGGTAGAGTCAAGCTCGTGACTCGAACAAAAACAAGCGCTTCGTGGGAGGCACCCCATGCCTATCTTTTTATTTTTGTTTTTACTTTAGCTTTTGATTTTATTAGTATAGTTGGTTTGGTATGTTTTGTTTTAATCATTTTGCAGGTAATAAAGAAAGGTGGACGATGGGGGAGCTAAAATTGGAGTCTCCACTCCAAATATTTTCCTCAGAACACAACTACAGCGTAGCTCATTTCCTGACTACGCCGTAGCATCCTCCAGGTGACAAACTGTTTGATTTTATCACCTATGGCGTGGTCCAACATTATGACTACGCCGTAGCTTTCTCCTGTACCAAATTAAATTTTAAAATTTTTTTATAACAAACATACTATAACTTGTATTAGTTTTTAAATTAACTTTGTGGGTGTGTTCCCTGTAAACCCTCACGAGACTTCACTCGTCCACTTGGGACACCAAGTGGTTTAAAAGGCTTGTTGCATACGCTAAATGCAACTGTGATTCCTACGAAAGTGAGTTAGATTTTATTTTTATTTTTCATGCTATTATCAGGAATTATGCTTTTTGGTATTAGTTTTTCTTGTAGTAATACAGGTTGATACATTATTAAGTGGTGTTTGGCTGCAAGGAAACACTTTTTGTCTAATTAGTTGAGTACTTGATGGTGTTTGATGGAGTTGGATGTTGCTCGAGGAGGCACTTTTGGAGCATATTACGGGAAGTGCCGTCTATTGATCATATCGAGCAAATCCAGGGGAGTTTTTCCGTTCCATTTCTAACCCTTCCTATCTTTCATTTATATGCTTAGTATGTACCAAGTGGGGGGGAAGGGATTAGAAATGAACAACCACTTGATAATACTTGCCTTATTTTTCTAGTTTATAGTGAAAAATGTTTCATCAATAAATTTTGACATGTTTTTTATTACTTAACTAGATTAATCTAAACTGAGCACACCTACCCTATATTTCCATTATGTGAGGATAAGCCTTTCCGTTTTCCCTTTATACATAATACCATAAATGTGAGTGTGCCGGTGGCTGTAGTAGACTTTAGAACTTGGCTTTGTATATATTTTTGAGACCATTATAATGAGCATTACATTGAGGCAACTCGATGTAATCGGTGCAGCTAGGAATTAAGGCAAATTTTAGGATAAACCCAAATAGCCCATCAAATTATGTTATGTGTATATTGACTTTTCACATCGATTAGTCAATCCCCCTGTTAAACCCTTTTGTTGCACTCACCTTTAGTGCAAGATACCCCTAGATACACCTTTCAGAGCCTTTCCTTTCATTTTGTTCACCCAATATATATTTCGTTACACCTATCGCCTAGCCTACCTTGTAGTTTCTTATAGTCCACGGTCCGGGCGTTGTTGGTCAAATTTTGGTTTCCCTAGTGAAATTCGTGGGTTTTGAATAAAGGGATTTTGGATGAAGATCGGGTTTAGATGGTAGTTGATCTCAAGTGGGGGGATGCTTTGTTTGTTCATACTGTTTTTATTTTTATTCATATATACCTTGTCTTGCATCAAAAAAAAAAAATAATAATAATAATAATAATAATAATAATAATAATAATAATAATAATAATAATAATAATAATAATAATAATAATAATAATAATAATAATAATAATAATAATGCAAGCAAGAGTTTGTTTATTAGTTTGTTAGCTGATTGTAATATAAATCAGCTTATGTGTCGTATTGTGTTAAGTATTTTCACCTTGCGGAGCTTTTACTTTATAGACCTGTGTCATTTCTATCTCTCCTTTCTATTTTAATATATCTTTGTACAATGGGGGCATTGTACATCTCAAGTGGGGAGATGGGAGATAGAAATGGTTGATATTACAGTTTTTGGTCAAAATATGTGCAAAATTTACCCAAATTAAAAAAAAATTAGAGCACATAAATTTTTTTCCATTAATGATGAAGGCCGAGTTAATGCATCCCATTTGCCTAGTTTATGGAGATTATGAGGCACTACATTACATTTTATATGCATTAACTCGTGTATTGAAGTTATTGAAGACCCCTTGACTCTTGACCCTCGAATTTTGCTATGGGATTGAATGCGACTAGCGATGGGGCGATTGTGGACTTTAGGAATCTATTTGTTTCGTGTCTTTTTGTTTACACCAATTAAATGTTTTCCCATGTCTTTATCCTACCCTTATCATTCCTTACCTTTAGCTTATTCGAGTTAAGGAATTGAGCAGTCACAGGNTTGCTATGGGATTGAATGCGACTAGCGATGGGGCGATTGTGGACTTTAGGAATCTATTTGTTTCGTGTCTTTTTGTTTACACCAATTAAATGTTTTCCCATGTCTTTATCCTACCCTTATCATTCCTTACCTTTAGCTTATTCGAGTTAAGGAATTGAGCAGTCACAGGTGTCTCGTTCATGGATTTGATCGAGTATTTGTGGCTTTGTCGCCTTTTCTGGAATAATGGTATTGGTAGAGAATGATTTAACCCTGTAAGCCTTATTGTTGTGTCAACCCATTTGCCTTTCGGAATAGCTGCATTTATAGACTCTAGTGGTGGAGATTAGTATCTTTGCCAAGCCTATGATAGAATACTTGCCAGGACTGAGCATTTGAGTGATCACCCCTAAATAAACACATAGATTAGTGAGAGAGAGTGTGATTTCAATTCCCTTTTCATGAGGTGCTCGGGTTGGATATTTCTAGCTTAGCTAATTTTTAAACTCATATCTTCCAAAACATCTTGGGAGATATCTTTTTAGAAATAATTTAAAAGGTCTACTTGAGGACAAGTAGAGTTCAAGTGGGGGGATATTTAATAACATCAAATTTACCCATGATTTAAGTGTTAATTTCCCCCTAAAATGCTCATCTTTTCTATTCATATGAAGAATATATACTCTTATTTCTTCCTATTTTGGTTTCAGGGTAAAGATGAGTAAAAGAACGAACATACGCGGAAATGGAAGGACTTTGGAGCAAATATGTGGAAATTATGGATTCTGCACTCACTACGGCGTAGAGGTTCATCTACCTACGCCGTAGCAAGGCTTTATGAAGATTACAGCGTAGAGGTTCATCTACCTACGCCATAAGAAGGAACTTATGAAGACAACGGCGTAACCCATCCTCAGGCTACGGCGTAGAAGTCCACAAAAGGGCTCTACGGAGTAAGCAACTCTCCAGCTACAACGTAGGTCCCAATTTGAGGTAGTAAAGAACTTCTGTGGCCAATGGTGAAGTTACGGCGTAGTTTCCTACATAACTACGCCGTAGAAGTGAATATTTACACTAGCTACGCCATAGCATGCTGAATCAGCTACGCCCTAGCAATAATTTACACTAGCTACGCCATAGTTGGAAATCAGCTACGCCATAGCAATAATTTACACTAGCTACGCCATAGGTGGAAATCAGCTACGCCATAGCAAATATTTACACTAGCTACGCCATAGTTGGAAATCAGCTATGCCGAAGTTGGTTCGAACCCTATAAATAGAGGCCGAATTCTGCACTATTGATCATCCTTCTTCCTCCCTTTCAAAGGGGCGATTAAGGCACCATCTCAGGGCATCTTCCAGCAGCAACCAACCACTTCCCAAGGGAGAATTCACTTGTAATCATCATCATCATTAACCTAACATCAAGTAATTTGTATCAAACACTATGTTCAATTCAATCTATGTTTTATTCATTATTGTTGGTATAGTTTACTATATGTTTGGCTAATCACCTCTTGGTGTTAGCCTTTTTATGAAATTATTATTGTTATGATTTAGTTTTCTACGCAACTATTATCTATTGTTTGTATAATTTCATGGCGAGGCTTGGGACACTCTAGTTCCCGTAGTGATTAGCATTGGTTGTTCCCTAGAGAGTTGTGGAATTAACCCTAGGAAGCAAGTCGCTAGGGATGTGACTTGGTGATAGCAATATCACCATACACGTGCGAATTAACCCTAGGACCACCTACCGATGCTAGACACTTAACGGAGTTAGAGGAGTGTAAGATCTGACCATGCCGCATTCGTTAGACTTGTCCATGTTAGTAGAGGCACTTAATGACTCTTACATTTTCGTACCGATGAACCCAAGGCTTTACAATAGTTTTGGATAGGACAAGGTGTAAGATAGATGTAGGTGATTTAACCCTCTGATCCAAAATTAATTTAATCCTCAGACGATATGATAGGATGCACCGTTACTTTTATTACTGAAAATAAATTACTAGATGACCCTTGGTCACTAACAATTACCTTGGTGAGGAATCTAGGATAATAGGGTAGACAAATTGACCATAGGAGTCTACCGACTTTATAACGGTTAGAGAACTAATCCTAATAATAACAAGAGTAGTAATTAGGTTAACTCTACTTCTCCCTATTGATTCTCTTATAGTTATTTACTTGTTTTCGTTATTTACTTTCATTAGTTTAATTCTATATTCAACTCATAAACCCCTTCTACAAACGTGACATAGACTCCAATTAGGATCCAAACTCATAGCTCTTGGGACGACCTCGGCTTTACCAACTAGTTATACCACACACGATCGGATACACTGTCCGTTAGTGCGTAAAGGTAGACCTTAGGTAAACGAGACTAATATAAATATTAAAACCTGCTCAGTAAAACCTGCATCATGCTTCGAGCATGTGTGATAGATTTTGGAAAAGGATGGGAGAAACACTTACCGTTGGTAGAATTCTCGTATAACAATAGTTATCATACTAGTATTACGGCAGCACCGATTGAAGCACTTTATGGGAGAAAGTGCAGATCACCGGTCTGCTGGGCCGAAGTAGGAGAAGTACAACTTACGGGTCCAGAAATAATTCATGAGACAAATGAGAAAATAGTTCAAATCCGACAACGCTTACAAGCCGCTAGGGATCCGCAAAAGAGTTACGCCGATGTAAGACGTAAGCCTTTAGAATTTCAAGTCGGAGATAAGGTTATGTTGAAAGTTTCAACTAGGAAAGGTGTCTTTCGTCTCGGAAAACAAGGAAAGCTTAGTCCGAGATACATTGGACCATTTAAGGTTTTAGAACGAAATGGTCCAGTGGCATACCGACTTGAATTGCCGGATGAACTAAGTAATATACACGACAGGTTTCATGTCTCAAATCTTAAGATTTTCCCGAGCCAAATTTTTGCTTTATTATATCTTTATAACCTAACTAACCTCTAGACAAGCTCACGTATCTACATAAGCCAACCAACACTATGTTTACTTGATGTAAACATCCCGGTATGTCAAGTCAAGGTTACAAACATATTTTCACTAAGAAAACTATCACTCTAGTACACTATGCTTATCTGAAAACCCTAACTGCACCTATGTGTTTACGGTTATCTTTAAAACCCTAATTGCTTATCTGAACTAGTGATGAGACGAAAAATGTTACGTTTTTAGGGGTCCGTTTGAGTCCTAATTCGTATATTATTGGATCGGATTTCACCCAAAGTCGTTTCTTTTCTCATTTTAGGTACTTTTGAGGAGAAAATCACAAAAGAAGCATTTTCGGGCGTTTTCGGAGTGAAAAAGTGCGGAAAACAACAAAATCTCAAAAGACCCTAAAGTGCACAGAAGGTGACGGCGTCACAAGCTTCATATAAGTGATTTCCTCTTCCGTCAAGTGCAAGAGAAGAACTCTCGACATCAATGAAGTCTCGAGATGTTATAGGTGTCCACACACAAACGTAACAAGTGTTACGGTGATAGGTTCTGTAAATATTGTCATTGTGATCCGACTTGTATGTGAGTCGAGGAGGGGATATTTGTGTGAACTTGGATGGTGATGTAGATCCAAGAAGTGTTGTAACTAGACTAGTTCATGTATTGGTGTGAGGAGAATGATGTCCTAGTGTGTAGGATAGGATTGTGTCGAAATATTATGTAAAGACTTGGATTAGGTGAAGATCCAAGTGAGTCATGTATGTAGTCTTGGTTCGGGTGAAGAACCAAGTATGTCTAATGTGTGAAGGCTTGGTTCGGGTGAAGAACCAAGTGTGTCTAAGTGTGAAGGCTTGGTTCGAGTGAAGAACCAAGTGTGTCTAAGTGTGAAGGCTTGGTTCGGGTGAAGAACCAAGTGTGTCGATTATGTGAAGACTTGGATCGGGTGAAGATTCAAGATGGACAAGAGTGCTTGTTCGTGTGGCCACGTGGGCCTTGGTGAAGATTGGTTCTAGCTACGATTAGAACTCGACATTATGCTTAGTGTCGTTAAGCCTTGTGTAAGCATGTGTACGGATTGCTCCGCCTGAAGGAGTGTGTTGATATAGTGATTGATAACTCTCGAGTGTGGTACTCGGGGAGTGGAGTAGGACGAAGAGTGAGCTTCGTGCCAAACCACTATAAATCGCCGCGTCTCTTTGGTTGTGTTCTTTCCCTACTATTTACATTACTTGTTTATATATGCATGTTATTAGTTAAGTTGATATCACATAACAAGTAGAATTCGATAAGTTTGCAAAAGAATACAAACCGGACCTAAAAACGGCGAAACGTTTTAACAACTAAAAAGAAACGGTGAAACTATTCAACCCCCCCTTCTAGTTTCAACAAAATTCTTATCAAATATCCCTACACTTGGGATTTGCTTGTCCTCAAGCAAATGAGCTTTTATTCTAATCAATTTACAAGTTGGGAGTTATTTAACATTAATATAAAAGTAATTACAACATACAATCATTCTACCTTAGTCAAAACAAGCACGAAAATTATACACTAGCACCTCACATTAAGTATTTGGATTCTCACATCTCTCGAGTGTCATAAAGTTATATATCACATATGGAAACAGGAAAATTTACACTCACTACCTTTCATAGCACATAGATTACCATAGGCTTGGGAAAGGATCAAACCTTCACCACTTTGGCGTAAGCACCTAGGATAAACTATCAAAGAGGTCTTTTAAAGGGTTGTAACGTTAGGTGTAAGGATATGGAAAACACGGTTTGTTGGATAAAGGAATTTTTACTGGTGGCAAGTCAATTGTCTTGGTCGATTACATGTACAAAGAGCCATTGCTAAGCCAAGACTCGACTTAACTTAAACTAACTACAACTCTTTTGGTATTTTTCAAGACAATATATCGACTTAAACATAAATAAAAGACGCGGATGGTAGTCCGTATGTTTTTTTTCACTTTTATTTTTTCTATTTTTTTTTTATTTTTTTCATTTTTCCAATTTTTTTTTCATACACTCTTGCCAGACCATCCAAAATAATACATCAAAGAGAGCTCGTTTCCTCCCTACACTTGAACTTTTACATAATTTAAACTAAAGACTCGAATCAAGAAAATTAAAACACTTGGAGTACTTTAAACGTTAATGTATATAAGGGTTAATGATTTCCCCTTTCACTTTGTAACGACTAGTACATTTTCCCATGAGTCCCAATTATCCCAAAACTATATGTACAAGATATAACTCAACTTAGCAACCATGTAATCAATTAGACAATTAACAAAGGGTTTAAACATGTAACAATAATGCACTAAAGATGAGTGCATACAAGGTAGACTAAGGCGATTTGGGTGTACAATTGGAGGTGGATTGTAAACAAATTCTTCCTTTAAATAACCGGAATGTGTTATTTAGAATTTCTTCCTTTCGGTCTTTCTAATCACTTAAAGTTAGAAATGAAAATGATAGGCTCTGAAGGGTGTACTAGGGGTATCGTGTACTAATAATGAGTACATCGCAAGGGTGTGGGAGAATTACTTGACCGGTGTGATCAATGTAATTATGAAACAGGTTTAAAACAAGGGTTATCCTAATGCCTCTTATCATATAGTAAATCCTAAGTACACGAATGTAGTCTCACTAGCGGTCTCGGGATGCATGACAAACACAAGTTCTAGAATCTAAATACTACCGTTACACTCATAAGCATCAAAGATGAATGCTTTTTCCTAAAGATCTAAAGGCGAACCTCACATTTTTGGGGTGGAAATTTTTGAGTGGTACGATTTTTTGTGCTAATAATATAATTCATATCCATGAGACGGTTATTAAGACTAAAGTTTCACTCCTATATATTGAAAAAGTTTTTAAATTGTTGCCAAAATTACCCTAACAAGTATTTCTCTTAGTTTTATTACACATTTACTCTAAAACAAACAAAAATCAAATTGAGTTATAGTTTCTAAGGTATCCCAATTTACCCTCTCTACACTTAAATCGAACATTGTCCCGAATGTTCCTAAAAAGTATGAAAGTAAAGATAAAAGAGAATGAAAGAAACTAGTACTCCCCTGATTCGCTCGTCATGGACGATGTGGAAACATGGTTAAATCTTCCTCCAAGAAAATGAACATGAAAAGCTTCACTCCAGAAATATAAATCATCTTCTTGTCCAATATAACCTGTAAATAACTAAGAAAAAAAACACAAAAACCTCGCATAAAATCCGCGGTAAAATCTACATAAAGTTTAAATCCTAAAAAGTGATGTAAGTTATAATGCTTGCAAAATAAATGTCTACAGGTTCCCAGAATTTTAAAATTAAAGATCTTTCAAAATTATAAGATTTCCAGCAGAAAAACAAAACCTATAAAATTTAACAGATACAGTACCTGACGCCGTCAGGTTGTAATTCCTGACGCCGTCAGGAATGATCTGACAGAAATTTTATATTTTGTTTCTGGAAAGATTTAAGTTTTAAAACCTGGAAAAACTGCAAAACATTCATTGTGATTGATACAAGCATTTGACTCTAACAATCACAAACATATATGCTAATCTTTATTTGTTATTGTTCATGTTCAATTTGTTCTTAAAAATGAATATGTACTTCCCTACACTTATCTTTTTGCAAAATACCTTTATATGTGATTAAAGCGAAATTAAAAAAAAATAAAGCATTTTCACAAAATTATTTGAGACATAAACAATAAACAAAAAGAGATGGAGCATATATATGAAATCAAACAAAATAAAACAAACAAGCAAATAAACAAATAAAAGCTTGGGTTGCCTCCCAAGAAGCGCTTATTTTTGTTCGAGTTACGAGTCTGACTCTACCCTTACTTCACGGATATAAGGGAGGTTTTCTATACACTTAAGATTAAATGCGGGTGATAGTAGCGATACACACCCTGTAAAACCCACATTTTCATAACATGTTAAAATTACCAAAATACCCTTATAACTTAAAAACTAAATAAAAACTTAAAATAAAATACTAAATAAATCCCAGACACTTGGAAATGAGTAACATATTTTTGATGAAACATTTGCAATATTTGGAACTTTTAAAAATTCATGTGCCACGCCTAAGTATTAATACAAGGTCCAAATGATTTAAAATGTTGTACAAATTATTTGAAATTGAAGATATGCACAAATTAAATATGGAAGGTGATAATTCTAATTTTCCCTCATTAAAGCCACCCCAAAATTCGGCCCTATCAATCCATAATACCCTCTATATATTTTTGTACATAATTTTATTTTAAAGAAAATTTAAAAACCCTAATTCTCTCTAAAATACACACGGCGGCTAAACCATTTTTCCAGAGGTGTTTAGTATTTTTCTTGGGCTATTTCTAAAGTGAAAATAGAAGGTGGGAAAAATATTGGTGAAGGTTGGGGAGTTGTCGAATTTCAGTTTTGGATTTTGGTTGCTCGTTATTTTGGCCGAGAGAGGGGAAAATCAAATCAGCTCATTCTTTTTGATTCATAGCTTTTGGGTATTTTTTTATCTCTCTACTTATCATATATTATCTGTAGAAAATCATGAAAATGATCCATGCATAAATGATAAGGCTATATGAATTATAGAATTTCAAAACCCTAATTTTGTGAAAAATCATATAATCGGCCTAGTTAATTTTTGGGACCTCAACCATATTTTTTTAATCTGTAATACTGTTTATAAGACTCATATAAAATATGTTTACAATTATTTGAAACTTATGTGAATCATTGGAATCGTTTTGGTTTTAATCCGATCGAAAATAATAAAAATATGGTGTGTATGATCTAGGGCTACGGTTTTTGATGATGTTTGATGTTAATAAATGTTGTAATGATTGTATAATGATGATGGGAATGATTGGGAAAAATTAGGGTTGATGGTTGTGATATTTTTGGTTAGCCGATTTACATTTTAAAAAGTAAAGGGTAGTTTTTGTAATTTTCTAAACTTATGGGACATTTTTGTGACTTGTATTGGACCAGGGGTAAATCGTATAAAATATAATGTGGGGGTGTTATATGATAAATTTGAAACTAGAAGGTTCAAAAGTTAAATAAATTATAAATAGATTTGATTTGGAAATTATTAAAAGTAGGGGGGTTATTTTGTAAATTATGAAATTGGATGAACTATTCCTATAAATATAATATGAAAGGGTAAAATGTGTTATTTCTGATAATTGATGGTTAAATGTGCTAATATGGAATTATTATGGATATATTTGTAATTTAAATATTAATAAGGACTAAATTTGTAAATAATAGTATTAAAGGGTTTAAAGTGTAATATTTGTAAACTTGAGGGTTTAATATTTTTAACTTATGTATAAATTGTGTAAAATGTGAAAACTTGTGATATTTACATAATAGACCCTTAACTATGGCATAATTGCATTTGAAACCCTAAAATATGGAAAGTTATGTAATTAAACCATAAACTTACAATGACTTGCTAAAATGGACCCTAAATTCCATAATAATGTTTAACAAATGAATTAGCTTGCTTTTTGATATTAAACCTTTCTAATTATGGAAACCTGCTATTTATGGAAACTTACTAAATTAGGAAACTTTCTGAAAATGGAAACTTACTAAATTTGGGAAGTTACCTAAAATGGAAAGATAGCCTAAAAAGGAGTAATCTGATTTGAAATAAACTAGTAAATAATTCTCGGTTTCTAATTCTTCTAGGTTCAGTGAAGAAGGAGTGATTCCTATTTCTCTTTGGTCCTTTCCCTTATTTTGCTTTGTCATCGGGTTGAGATACAGATATTCTGACCTTTTTAGTAAAGGTTTCGTATGACTTGTCATTCCTCTCTTTGACTGCATTATTTAACCTTGTCATTTGATCCTGAGCCTGATTGTTAGGCTTTCTTATTTGATCTATCTCATGATAATTGAGCCCTTGACATTTGATCTGCCATTGATAATTGAACCTTTGATTTGTGTGAACCTTTGTACTTTGGCCTGAGGTTGACGTACTTCGTGGTATTGGGATCCTATTGGTATTTGCTTGAACCCTCATGGTATAATATTGATACAACTTGATTATTAACCTTTTGGACTTTAACCTTTGGAACCTTAGAAACTGTGAAAACTCTTTTAAGATATTTTATCAAGAGATGAAAACCTTTTCTTATTATTACACGCAAACGTTAAAGGAGAAACTATTTTATGACGACGCTTCTAATATGATTTAATACCATTTTTACATAAGATTTTATTATTTCATGAAGACTACTTTTAAAGGATACTTTGAGAAAACCTTTAATAAAGATTACTTTTATAAATGCTATCTTTTGGGAGACTCCTTCCTAAATGAACTTTTGTTATAAACCTTTTATTTGGATTGCACTACAAACCTTTTTGAAACAATTGATGTGAACTTACTAAATTGAACTATGGCTTTAAACTTTCATTATGACCCTTTGACTATGAACCATGGGATTTTGGATCTTGGGATATTGAACCTTGTTGATTGGAACCTTTGACATTGGGACTTATACTACCGGAACCTTGATATTGAACTTTGGATTCGAACCTTGATTATTTGACCATGATATTGATATTGACTTTGATTTGAACCCTGGTTACCTTTGACCCTTCAGTATTTACCCATGCATTATTTTGTTCCCAGTTATGGAGGGTCCATGACCGTAGCATTGATGCACCAATGTTATGACTCTAGTGTGCTTGGAGAGATGTCCAACACCGTCCCTTATCTACTACATGCTACGGCCGTTTTTATGATATGATTTGTTTGCAGGGGCATATGGATGCATCCTAGATTTGTTTGTTTGTTTGTTTGTTTGTTTGGGCTAGTACTATGACATGGATATATATATTACATTTGTTTGGTGATTGGGCATGCGTGCATGCAGTCCCTGCACATTTTGGGAGCTAGCTACTCCATGGATTACTTGAGGACTCCCCTCCTACTACATTTGGTATTCCGAGGACTCCCCTCCGAATACATTGGTTATGAAGACATGATATGGTTTGGATATTTGTTTGGCCTGGGGTAAATATACTGATACATACACTCACCTTATACCTTAACAAATTATCCTACTCCTTTACCTTGAACTTCTTATGATACTCCTGACTCTATTTATTGTATTCCTTCATATCGTTTCTTTGTTTTTCTTTGTTATCTATACATATCTGTTCACTGAGCTTTGTAAGCTCAGCCGCATTTCTTTTCTCCTGCGGCAGGTTTAGTAGGAAGTTGGGTTATGGACGGAGAGTTTATTTGCTTTTGGGTTTAGAAGACTTCACCTATTAGATACTAGCTGGACTTAGAGATGATTAGAAGCACTTTATGTTTGGGCTTTATATCTTTTACGTTTGGGCTTAGATTATTATTGTTGTCCCTTTTTGTATCTTGTACTTTGTTTAGTTTTCCTTTGTAACCCTTTGTAAACTTTGTATTAGAATTGTATCTCCGTTTCACTTGTGTTCTGATTTGACTCCATAATGTTACACTTTAACCCTTTTCGGGTTGGGGTGTTACAATTATGGTATCAGAGCCCAGGTTTGGATCGGCGGATTCAACACCCGTAGAGCTTAGGCTATGACCTGTGAGTTTTGGACCATAGGCTTCCACTGTAAGGACATAGGAAACCACTTTGAGGATTTGCTTTAAGATCCCCCTGCATGAACTTAAGTTTTGACTGGTAAGGAATGGGTAGACTTTAAGAGATTTCTTATGTATCTTTGCTTCCGCATTACTCTGATTCGTGCCTTACGTTTAACTATGCCTTTTTGGAATCATCCTTTTTTGGAATTAGAAATCTTTGCACCATCTAAGTTTACCACTAGTAAGTTTGAAGGCATTTAAGATTGCATGGTAATGCATAACGCTATATTAATTTTATCATTTGTTAATCCTTTTGATATCTCTTCGGACATTCTGAGAATCTCCATGACGATGATGTATTTGATGCACGCTATGATCATCTCTAGCTTTTGGTAATCATCTGTAAGCTTTCTGACGTTATTTGATTTTGTTTTATCCATCTTTGTTTCCAAGAGGAGTCTTGTGGTATTTAACCACGAGTATAATAATGTTTTTCCTTGACTTTGGAATGATAAAATCTGTTATGTTAATCTACCTTCCCTTGGAAAGTCAACTTCGATTTGATTCTGATATAAGATTGGTTGCTTAAGCATTCGAAATGCTGACAACTGCTCTACTATGCCTCACCTTTGGTATTTTGGAACTACTTTGAACTCCCTACTACGATTACTGATTGTTAAACTTTGATATCACTTTTACTCTGAGATTCGTATGTTACTTTCGCGGTTATGAAGTTCTTTTACACCTACTTTGTGCACCGAGGAATGAACCTTATCTTGAGAAATATTTTGGCATCCTGAGTTGCCGGATATGATTCCTGTTGAACCACCAAGTTTCCATCAGAAGACGGAGCTGGATAGAACCTGAAGTTGACAACAGCGATGGATACCCTGAAGAATTGAAGACATTCCTCGCAAGACAGAAGAGTTGATGAGCACAGCACAAGAACCTAGTCAAGATGGCGAACCTAGAGCTGATGAAGACATGCAGTCTCACTTCCCAATTCATTTTGGTTGTACTAAGATGAATTGAGTGCGGAAGCAGACTGGACGATGAGAAGATTGAAGATCGTACCAGAGATTCACATTACTCCATCACATTCTAAGAAGAACTGCAGAAGGCTTGAGGAAATCAAACTCAAGTTAATGATTCCGTTTCCCTCTCAGATTGGAAGACGGACGAAGACTGATTATTTGGACATAAGAAGATTTTGAGGGGACGAATTCTTAAAGAACTTTATGATGGAAGAATTGATGCCTTGGCGACATGCTTCTTTCTGATGATGGTTGTTTGACTTTGTTACGTCTTTTCGAGCTTCATTTGTTTTGCCGACATCGTTTTGTTATTGATCTTTGAATAGGACTAACCCATGAGTTAGTTGGACTATTAGGTGGATTTGTAGATTTGATTCACTGATTGAGATAAAGTATGACCATCATGAGGGCATATTTATATGATGCTAGTATTATGACGTCTGGCCAACGTGATAATACTTACATCATATAATGTGCACTTGTGTGTTCATAGGATGTCTTGAGAAGTGCCTTAGAAGAGCCTTAGATTTCCGTTTTCGTTTGCGACTATCTGCGAATAATGAGACTTTAGAATTCTTTCGATCTGTACGTTTGATCTGCCTTATCGCCGTACGTTTTTGTAGGATCTAAACACACACCTTGTGTTAGAGTGATATTTTGAGTTATATTATTAAGCACGCGGAATATACTTAACAATACTTAGAATATGAATTGTATGATGTAATGTAAGTGAGAACAGTTGTATGTAAGTTTAACACAAAGCTTCAATATTATTGATAATAATACGAGTGATCTTGCTTATCACTAGGGTTACACCTTGAAGCTTTCTAGGGTTAATTCGTACCTAGAACAATGACCTAGGACCTCCTTTTATAGCACAAGGAGTTCTTTACAAGATAAGTATAATACTATCTTAGAGAATATACAGAAGATCTTTTCTATACTTATCTACATACGAATACATCACAGTTATCCTAACAGCAGTGGTAATAATATGTATTAGCAGTGGTAATGTGTTTCCACTGCTAGTGCATTCTTCAGCAGTGTCTTCCACAAGCTTATCAGTGGTAACTGTTAGCTTTATTCCCAACAATCCTCCCCTAAACTTATGATTTCTCTGCAAATCAATATGTTTCTTCAATATGCATCATCTCTTAGGATTTGGGAATTCTTCCAAACACTTCACTTTCTTCTTAATGCCTGAACAGCTCTTGGACATTGTTCTTGAATCCTATGTATCAAATCTCTTACCTTCTCAGTATCTTCATGAACTCTTATCCTTGTTGACAGCATCACAGTGAGAGTTCCAGCTCTAAGTGGATATTCTTTCTCAGCAAACATAAAAGCATCCACTCTAGCTTTTGTAGAAACATGATGAACTTCACATGAGTCATAGTAAGTCATGTAGTACCAGGACATGAAGATTCAAACTTCCAGAAGTTATCATTAGCATCTGGTTCATAGAGCCTTCTTAGATCAACCCACAACTGCATTTCCTTCACATCTTTAAGACTGCCAGCATCAAATCTTTCTTGAACTAATCTCCACAATGTATCAAGATCATCTCTGTCACATGCTTTGATAAGTTGTTCAAACTGAATGAATGATGAAGTTTCACCACCTAGCCTTGTAATTTTCCATGTTGAAGCAAAGTTGCTAGCAGTGTAAACTTCCCAATCAATAATAGGATGTCTGACTTGCAGTGGGTCTGGATAAAAATCTTCCTCTTCAATCAAAATCATGTCAGTCAATTATTCTTCTGTAAATTTCTCAGATTGAAATTCTTGTTCTTGAGCAAATCTTGTCTTCTTAGTGGTTTGCTCTTCAGAATCAATAGCTTTCCTTTTGAACTTAGGAAATCTTCTTGCTTCCTCTTCAGAATTCATAGGAATAAAGTCACTATCTTGCCTCTTGACTCTGTAATAAACCCCTTCAATCTGATCATATGTCATTCCTTTGAACTGAGACATTTTCCAACCTCCAACATGACAACAATAAATTTTCATTTGTGAAATAATCTGTGCCTTGGTTGGTTGTCTTGGCTTCTTTTGACCTTTTCTGACTGTGCCTATTGCATCTTGAAGTGCTTGTTGATTCTTCATTTGAATAAAGTCAGTTAGTTGAGCTGACTTTTGTTCTTCAGTCAAAGTTCTATCTGCAATAAGTTCAATGGCCTTCTTCTTAATCACTGGATCATGTTTAATCAAAAACTCAATCTCTTGTTCAGATGGCACATAATTGAACTTTGGAGCTTTCTCTCTAAGGACTGTAGGTGGAATAGTTGAAATTGGAATAGGAGCAGCTGTTTCCAATTTGTTCAACCTTTTAGCCTCCATGAAACTTGCAATCTCTAATTCATCCTGTCTTTTCTTGTTTGCAACTTCATCTGCTCTTAACCTTTTTGCAACCTCAGCATCATGATCAATTTGAGCTTGCTCTCTCTTTGAAATCTTCCTTCTTAGTTGCTCTTCACTCTGCACAACTACTTTACCTTTTTCTTTCCTGATCTTTTCAAGTTTTTCCTCTGCAGTGGTAATGTTTTGTCCAGCAGTGGGAACAATTTGCTCTGCAGTGGAAATAAGATCTTCAGTGGAAATAGGATCTGCAGTGGGAAGAATCTTTGCAGCATCAGTTGGAAGAATTTCTTCTTGAATATCACCTTCCTCTGTACCTTTGCCTTCACCTATTAGCTCATCAAATGCCAAATCTGTAATTCCAAAATCAAAATCTGCATTTGAATTACCTTCATCCCCAAAATCAATTCTCCTCCCCTTAGTCTCAGCACCTGTTTTCCTCCCCTGTTTGGGAGAAGTTCCCAAATCTTCACTGGAATCCTCTGAGTCACCATCATGAGGTGAGGATGGAGATGAAATCACCATCTTTGCAGTTCTCCTAGGCTGTTTCAACCCCTGCAACTCTTTCTTCAAAGTCTGAATCTCATCTTGCAGCTTTCTAACATCCTTGGCATGTTGCTCCTTTAATTGTGCCAAGTCTTTCTCTAGAGATTCAACCTGCTTTGTTAATTTGGTACATAGTTCCATCAATTCCATAGGTTGCTCACTGCCCTCAACATTTCTAACTGTGTTACCTGTTGAGAGAGGTGAATCATAGGGCAAAGGTTCAGTTTCCATCCTAGTTGGACTAGGTTGAAGCCTGGAACCACCACTGCTTATTCCTAAACAAAAAGGATCAGGGACATGCTGTGTTGTGATGAGAGGAGTTGGCTGTTTTTGCCTCCTCTCATAAGTATGAGTAACTGGTGGAGTGTAGTTAATAGTTGGAACAGTGATTGTGTTTTGGATACAACTGGGATTGCTGCACCTTCACCCTGTACCTGTGAAATCTTTGCAAGCATCTCAGGAAAAAGTGGTTTAACAACCCCATTACCAACCTTATCCATGTTTGAAAAACTTTGGGCTTAAGGCAACGGATTTTGTAAACTCTTTTATGGGGTTGCAGTGGAAATTCATTTAACACTGCTTGCACAAACCTTGGATACATCAAAATTTTTGTTGAACTCTTTACATTGCCTTTCATACTGTTAAAAATATATTTAGACCAATTAAAAATCCTATCTGTGGCTAGACAAACCAAAGGGTAAGCCATTGTTGAACTAAATTGTTCATAAGATGTTTTCTTAGGACTTAGGCAATGCAAAAGAGTATGTATTAAAAATCTCCAATGGGGACAAAAACTACTCTTTTTGAAAGTAACCTTTTTGTCAGATGTGTCATACCCCATTGTGGAGAGATGTTTATGAATATCTGGATTGGATAATGTGACCATTGAGATCATTCAATTGGAGAATTCTCCTCAAGGATGATTCAGTAACATCAATAGTTACCCCATCCACTGTGGCTCTAAGAGCAGCCACAGTTTCATGTGTATGATCTCCATCTTCAATAGTGATGGACTCAACAGAGTTCCAAAACTACTTGATTTGAGAGATATAGATTGTGGGATTAAAAAGTAAAGCATACCTCACATGAGTAGTGTTTAGAAAGTCCACAATCTGATGAAAAAGGGGACCACTCTTGTCGTTTGACTTTTCCAAATAAGCCACTTGGTTGTGTTCAACTGCAAAAGTGATTTGTGCCATAGTATCTTTTGATGAAAAATAAGTTGTGTTAGTATGAATTTAATGAAGAACTCGCCAATTGAGAGAAAAGTATATATACTGCTAGGGTTTGAGAGTTATGCGCAAGAAAGATTATCTATGGTAAAGATTTATCTTAAGAGAATAAATACAATTTGGAAAGTAGATAATCTTCTAAAAATTTTACCCTATTAATATGGAAAGCAGTTACTCTCAACGGCTAGTAAAAAGTTTGTTACTGACACAACAGTTGTAACGGCTAGTTCAACAGTGGTAAAAATAACACTGGCAGTGGTAACTGTGAACTAGCAGTGGGAATTTTTCACAAAATTTTCAAAAGCAGTGGTAAAATAAATATATAAAAATTGAACTGCTTTCTTCATAGTTTTTAGCAAACTACCAGCTATTAACGGATTTGATATGTCTTTACCATGAGCCGTTTGCTATGGACTAGCCAACTCTTAATCATAAAGAATATGGTGAGTTGATAACCATATAGTTTTTGGTAAACTATCAACCATAAACGGATTTGTTAAGTCTTTACCAGTAGCCGTTTGCTCTGGACTAGTTGATTCTTATGTGGATTAGACATGGTGAATCAATAACCATTTGTTGTGTATCTCAGTTATACACCTTTTATGATCAACTCCCAGCAAAGATTGGTTATGTACCTGCAATAGTTAGTATAATACAAAGAATACTCATAACCAACTTGTTTTAAACCAAAGTTACTTTTAACTAAGCCACTATTCACAAATATCTTTTAAAAGTCAACCCGATAATATCTATATTTACTCCTTAACCTACCAAAATAGGTGACAGTAAATATCTCCTTTAATGAGACCTTTTGATTGACTTAGCCTATATAAAGGGACTCGGCTCTCCATTATCTTCACCAAAACACATTATAACTTTCACAAGATCCCTAAAAATCACCATGAGTAATCTTCCTAACATCATTGACATCTCATCTGATTCTACCTCTGACACAAAGATTTTGATGTCTTCTGAGTCATCTTCAGAGGCATCAGGGTGGGCAAGTTACTTTCCACCCTGTGCTTCCACCTCTTCATCCAAGAAGCCAATAAAGAAGACTACCAATCCTTCACCTGTTGCCAAGCCTGCACCTGTTGCTGAGCCTGCACCATCTCTTGAGTTCTACTCCAGCTCATCAGATGATGATGATGAGTCCTATTCCTTGTCCAAGGAGTTGACAAGGGCTCTGACTAAAGCTTTGGGAGCACCTCTCTCCAACATGAAGCAAATCTCCATCCCAGAGAAGCCTGCAAGACTACCAAGGCCTCCTCCACAAGTTCTTGGGCTTGCTTGTCCTAGAATGCAGTCAACATTTGAGAACAAAAGGAAGAGTTCATTGAAGAACAAGCACAACTATCAGAGCAAGGGCAAGAAGCCAATGGAGTAGCTTGTGTAGGGTGTAGGGGTGTAGGTTGTTTTAGGCTTTTATTGTTTGTGTTTTGATGGTGGTAATTTGTACTCTCCTTTTGAATGAATGAAAATTTTCTTTTGAATGAAAGTTTGTAGTTTCTCTGTTTTTCTTTTTCCACTGTGAGAGTAATGTTTACCACTGCTTGCCTTTTTGTTTCCACTGTTTGCCTTAGTCTCTGCATAAAAGTTAGTGGACAAACAAAATACAAGCAAAACATATACAAACTTATACAACAATTTTAGTACCAAGAACCTCCCCTCAACACCAAAGACCTTTAGACACAAAATTTTTATGGATTAAGCATTCCAATACCTGTTACCAAGTACTGAAATCTTCCCACATCAAGTCCTTTTGTTAATCAATCAGCATAGTTATCATCAGTATGGATTTTGACAAGTTTAATTAGCCTTTTCTCATAACAATCTCTTATAAAATGATGTCTAATTTCAATATGTTTAGTCTTTGTGTGTTGAACTGGATTCTTAATTATGCATATGGTACTACTATTGTCAATATAAATGATGGTATTCATGAAATTGTACCCATAGTCCAAAAGTTGATTTTGAAGCCATAGAACTTGAGCACAGCAACTTGCAGCAGCCACATACTCTACCTCAGTTGATGAAGTTGCCACCATTGTTTGTTTCTTGCACTGCCATGACACCAATCTACATCCAAGAAATTGGCATCCACCTGTTGTAGATTTTCTATCCAAGCTAGCTCCAGCATAATCACTATCTGAGTAGGTAACCAATTCCATAGGAGATTCTTTAGGATACCATAATCCCAAATGAGGATATGCTTTAAGATATTTGAAAATCTTCTTCACTGCAGTCAAGTGTGATTCTTTGGGAGTGACCTGAAACCTTGCACAAGCACATACTGCAAACATAGTGTCTGGCCTTGATGATGTGAGATACATCAAAGAACCAATCATAGATCTGTACATATGTACATCAACTACTTTTCCACTGTTTTCTTTTAGAAGCAGATGTGTACCTCTGTCTGCAGGTGAGCTAGAGGACTTTGCATCAGTGAATTTGAACTTCCTAAGTATCTCAGCCACATACTTGTCTTGATTAATGAAGATTCCATCTAGCCTTTGTTGTACTTGAAGTCCCAAAAAGAATGTGAGTTCACCCATAGAACTCACCTTGAACTCATCTTTCATAAGCTTCTCAAAATCTTTGCACATCTCTGGCTTTGTTGAGCCAAAAATAATATCATCAACATACACTTGAACCAGCAAGATATCATTTTTGTTTTTCTTGATGAACAAAGTTTGATCAATTTCTCCCTCTATGAAACCCATTATCCAAAAGATAAGTAGCTAGGGTTTCATACCACTTCCTTGGTGCCTAATGCAATCCATACAATGCTTTAACTACCCTGTATACTTTGTCAGGATGTTCAGGGTCTTCAAAGCCTGGAGGTTGTGAAACATATACCTCCTCATCAATTTGCCCATATAGAAAAGCAATTTTTACATCCATTTGATAGACTGTTAAGCCCATAAAGGATGCATAGGCTAGAAAAACTCTAATTGCTTCTATTCTTGCAAATGGGGCAAACACCTCTTCATAATCAATACCCTCCTCCTGAGTGTATCCTTGTGCTACAAGCCTAGCCTTGTTTCTTATGACAATTCCTCTTTCATCTCTCTTGTTTCTAAACACCCATTTGGTACCAATTACTTTCATGCCTTTAGGTAAATCACAAAGCACCCAAACCTTCTGAATTTTGAACTAAAGCAACTCTTCTTGCATTGCTTCTACCCAGCTTTCATCTTCAAGTGCCTTGAATACATTCTTTGGTTCCATTTGAGATAGAAAACACATGAACATACATTCATTCTTGCCTTCATGATTCTTAGATTCATAAATTTCACTGATAAATCCATGAATGTCAACTATCTTTGATTGTCTTCTAGTCTTCACAGGTGAGTTTACATCCCCTATCACATTTTCAAGAGGATGTGATTTATGAACTGTGGTATGGGGAGTTTGAGGAATTTCAATCTCAGTAGGCATATTTGATATTTCAATATCACTGGCTTGAGCTTCCTGTGTAACTGGAGTTGAATTTTCCACTTCAGGTGTAGCAGTGGAAACTTCTGGTCTAGCAGTGGAAGCAGTATTTCCACTGTTTTCAACATTCTTTGCAACTTCTGGTCTAGCAGTGGAAACTTTTGGCCTAGCAGTGGAATCTGTATTTCCACTGTTTTCAACATTTCCAGTGTTCACATTTGTTGCTTTAAACACATTGCCATTATCTTCCTTTCCAGCATCATTAGAAGGTTGAGCATCTCTAGTCTTTGCAACATCATCATCATCTGCATCATCCCAAATTGGCAAAATGAATTCATCTTGATCATCCTTTTGATCCATGCTTGGTTCATCATCATCAACAAACTCTTCTGAACCTGCAAAATCATTAGTAGATGTACCTGTAGAGATAGGCACATAGTTCATGGTATGGGTTAGAGTATCAAGATCAAACAGCCTTTCTGGACCAGTTCCTTTTACATTCACTTTGTTTTCTAGGAACTCAACAAGCAGATTTTCTTCAACCTTTTGGGTCCTGAAGTTGGATACCCTAAAAGTTTTACTAACCATAGAATACCCAACAAAATACCCTTCATCTGCTTTCTCATCAAATTTACCCAGATGATCTACGGTATTGAGAATAGTGACATGACATCCAAATGGTCTCATGAAGTCTCGGATAGGTGGTCTACCTCTAAATAACTCATAAGGTGTCTTGTTCTTTGTTTTCACTACTAAAACCCTGTTTTGCACATAACAAGCAGTGTTAACTGCTTCAGCCCAAAATGTCATTGGCAATTTTGAATCTGCCAACATGGTTCTAGTAGCCTCTATTAGTGTCCTATTTCTCCTTTCAGCTACACCATTTTGTTGAGGAGTTCTAGCTACACTAAATTCTCTTTTAATACCTTTATCTCTGCAAAAATCATCCATAACTCTATTCTTAAATTCTGTCCCATTGTCACACCTAATGATTTTAACTTTCATATCATTTTGGTTTTCTACTTCAGTTATAAAGGTCTTAAGGATGCCAGTTGTCTCATCCTTAGTTCTAAGAAGGAAAACACATGTGAACCTACTAAAATCACCAGTCACTACAAGACAGTATCTCTTAAGATTTATGCTACTCACAGATGTAGGACCAAACAAGTCTATATGTAACATTTGAAGTGGGTGAGCAATAGAGTTAACCAATTTTGACCTGCAAGAAGCTCTGTGTTGTTTGCCCTTAAGACAAGCAACACAGGTTTGATCATTTTCAAATCTTTTCTGAGGCAAGCCTCTTACCAAACCATCTTTGACAATCTTATTTATGGTTTTGAAATTAATATGACCAAGTCTTCTATGCCATAGCATGGATTCATCCACTGTGGCCTTTGCAATAAAGCAAGCATGATCATCTTTAGCAACAATGTTATTCATATCAAAGCTATATAAGTTGCCTTTTCTAGGAATTTTAAGAAGGATCTGACTTTCATCAAGCATCTTAAAATCCTTAGAAAGAACAAAACACATATCTTCAGTAAAAAGAACATTGTTTTTCTTGTCACACATCTGTGACACACTAAAGAGATTATACTTAAGCTCTTTTACATAGTACACAGGTTCAAAATCCAAGTTACCAGTTTTAATAACACCTTTACCAGTAACTTTACCATTTACTCCTCCTCCAAAGCTGACAGACTCTCCATCAAAATATTCAAAATTGGATAGATAGGAGTTGTTGCCAGTCATGTGCCTTGAACATCCACTATCTGTATAGCCTTGATCTGATCTTTTTTTTCCTTGGATGTTCCTGCACATATAATAAAGGAGTTAGTTTCCTTTGGAGACCCAAGCCATGATTGACTTGGATCTGCCTCGTATATCAATATAGTTAAATCTATCAAAGGTCATTGATACACCATTGGGATTGATTGTTGAGGTATTTCCTTTAGGTTTCCATTCCCAACGTGCTGAGGCCTTCACAGCATTTCTAATATTACCCCTGTTCTTGTTTACAACATTAGCAGTGGGAACTTTTGTATGAGCAGTGGTAACTGCTGGTTTAGGCTTTGGTACCCACTGTTGGTTATATTGAACCCTTTTGTTATAAAAAGTTCTTTTTCCTGTTTGTGCAGATTTAACAAAAGTTGTTTAAGGTTTTGCACTTGAAACAGGTGATTTAGGATGAGCGGTGTTAACATTTTTAGCAGTGGCAAAAGGTTTAAGCGCACTTCTTAATAAAACTGCTCTTGGGATCATGTTGCTGTGTGTATTAGGGTGTGATTTGTTTTAAAACTTGTTTGAATCCACCCTCTTTTTCCCATAACTTTCCTTTCTCCCAACATGATAGTCACAATTAGCATGTAAATGTTCAAAGCTACCACAGATATAACATGCTAAATCTATGCCAGATATAAATGTTCATTATTATTATTATTATTATTATTAATATTATAATTATTATTATTATTATTATAACAATTATTATTATTATTATTATTATTATTATTATTATTATTTTTTAACCAACACTTTTATTGAAAATTAATAGGATTTTACAAGGAATTAGTGGGGAGCCGAGAAACCAACTGGGCCCCCCACACCTCTAGCAATAGCAAAACTAATCCTATTAAAAATATGAACCGCCGCCCGTGCTCCAATGTCTTGAGTCATAGAGAATCGTCGAATACGCTTTAGTAGGGTTACTGCATCTTTCTCAAGTTCTCTAAAATAGGAGAAAGAAAAGGGGAGGAACCCATATCCGATATCCACACATTTAGCCTCGTACTTGACGCGTTTACGTTGTGCGGCTTCTATAACCGCACGACCTGGCATAAAATCAATCATACCAGATTGCGTCAAGGGTGACGAACCCGTAAGATCAACACAAACATCACGCCCACCATCCTAAGAATAGAGTAATATATCAGCTGGGCGTAAAGATCTGTCCCCATCTCCATAAAGCCCAATATCCACCTCCTTACGAGCTGAAATTCCAGACCGGGAACATATATCAACAAGAACATCACGCACAATGTTATGCCGATGTTTGATGCCAACAATACCCACACACGAAACATCATGATCTCCATAAATATCACCAGTAAAAACCCTAGAACAGGCTGAACACGGTACCTGAATAGTGAAAAGAGGAACACCAAGCCGATAGCACAACACACAACGGTATGTCCGGGCATTCATAGTTTGTCCCAATCCAGATATTGGGGCCACCCTAAGCCAATCTGAAGTATGATCCTCCTTAAGTGAGCTCCATAACGCCATTTGTCGGGGAGATAGCTGGAAGGTAGATTCAACAGTTTGGGTAACCCGATCGAAATATATATCTGCCAATTTCTTCATGATTTTAAGGGCAGCGACCTCGCTTGGGTTACTCAAAACGTCAATATCCATATTCATATTAAAGGTACATAAAGCATCATCAAAAGAGGGACCAGCAGTTGCAATACCAGAACTATGGAGAAGCTTAGTCTGTAAGCTAGCAGACTGAAGTCTAGAAGCAAGGAAAGCATAGTTCAAGACATCACCTGCAGAATATACACCAAGCCACCCGAAAGCAAGGGGTAGGGTGGCAAGTCTCCATTGCCAGTCACCAAAACCAGGCCCAGAAGCAGTAACAATACGCTCCAACGAAGAACGAAGTGCCGCATCAAAAGAAACCTGAGCACACTCAAAGACCCGGGGAGAACATGTGCGCATAGAAAAATACAGCTTGGAAATACCAGCACATGCACGGAGTAGCAACAACTCACATTGAGGATCATTAAGTTTAGCAACCGCATCCATAAGTTCAATGGTTTTAGCCACCCTTTTCAGAACAAGCTTACTACCAAACTCAAAATCCACACTAACGGGCCCACCCAATAATTTAACACCATGTAAGGGGCGAGAAATATTGGGGGGGAAAAACACCCGCATATCTGCTTCTAGGGTCTTCCTTGGGCCAAAAAACCTCAGTTTTATCAACATTGAGGTGTAAGCCACGACTAGGTCCATCCATCATAATCAACTCTAAAACCTTACCCACAACCAAAGTATCTCCAATAATAGTGCCATCATGCAGATACCAAGCTTGAAAAGAAAGGTTAAAAAATTCTCTAATCTTACATGCAAGGGGATGTAACACTAAAGCAAAAAGAAGAGGCCCAAGCAGATCACCTTGTTGCACACCTTGATGAGACCAAAGAGTATGCTCACCATAATATAATCTGGCAGGACTGGAATAACAGAATTCCACCCACCATGAAATAGCCGGGAAATGAAGCCGAACCTCACGCAACATAACAGCCCGATCCACCATGTTGAAAGCGTTTTTAAAATCAACCAACAACATAGAAAGACCAAGCTCACCCCCACGATCCTCAATCAACCGATTCACAGCATGAAGAATAGCCTCCCCACCACCCGATACCCCAACACCATATTGTAAATCATCTAAATAATCATCCGAAGAAAGGCCAATCATGGACGTACAAACCTTGGAAACTAACCGCCTCCAAACAGTCCCAACAGCAATAGGACAGATACCTCCTCCTGGTTTGACTAAGGGTGTGAGAGGAGCACTAGCAATGTACTCACCCAACGCCCTCGGGCATTTACCAGCAAGAAAAAGGTTCACCACTTGGGTGATAGAGGCGACCAACTCATTAGAAATAGCCACAGCTGCACCATTTAAACAATCCAAAAGGTGTTGGGCGCGCAACCCATCTCGCCCGCAAGAAGTACCACGAGGGAAACTCTTAATCATGTCAAGAACCATAGCGGAAGATGCAGTAAAGTGGTGATGGTCAATAGGTATATCAGGCAAAAGAGGAGCAGGCTGGAAGGGGTGCTTAGCTTTTAAGTCCTTAAGAGTAGAAACATCATAAGGTGCAATACCAGAAGACGAAAGAACTCTGACCGCAGCAGTATAATGACCATCACAAATCTTCCTCTTACAATGCTTAACGTTGCGGTCACCCAAGTCCAAGCTATCATCCTCAATTTTAGACCATAGTGGGGAGGGTTCGGCTAAAACCTCACGAATAATCTGCAAACTACCACCAGGGGTGCCCCATGCACGAATAGCATTAACAATATACTCTTCCTGGCGCTGACGCTTAGTGGCCGACCTACACTCTTGATTACTCCTCGGGCAAAAGGTTTTAAGTATACAAAGAGGCAAGACTAACAACCCAACCCAACAAGAAATGTCATCAGGTGCGCAGATCACCTTATCAAGAGCTCCTTTCAAAACACGAGAGAACTCCAACCGACATTTGGGAGGAATAGATTTGACAGTCCGCAAACCCTTAGAGGATAAAGTATCAAGATGCTTCATACAAAGATTTTGTTGTATATCAAATGGATGTTAAAAGTGCTTTTCTGTATGGGGAAATCAAGGAAGAAGTTTATGTGACACAACCACCTGGTTTTGAAGATCCAGATTTTCCTGACAATGTTTACAAGGTTGAGAAAGCACTATATGGATTGCATCAAGCTCCCAGAGCATGGTAAGAAAAGTTATCAACTTATTTGCTGGATTGTGGATATGAAAAGGGTAAAATTGATAAAACCTTATTCATCAAGAAGAACAAAGGTGATATTTTGCTGGTTCAAGTATATGTAGATGATATCATTTTTGGTTCTACAAGCAAAGCTATGTGTGAGGAGTTTGAGAAGATCATGAAGAATAAATTTTCTATGAGTTCCATGGGTAAACTTACATTTTTCTTGGGCTTGCAAGTGAAACAACTGCATGATGGTATATTCATCAGCCAAGATAAGTATGTGGCTGTCATTTTAAAGAAGTTTGGATTTAAAGATGCCAAGCCTGCAAAGACAACTCATGAGAAAGATAAGCCATTGATGAATGATGAGTATGGCAAAGAGGTGGATGTTCACTTGTACCGGTCAATGATTGGTTCATTGATGTACCTTACAGCTTCAAGACCAGATATTATGTTTGCTGTATGTGCTTGTGCAAGATATCAAGTCAATCCCAAAGAATCACATCTTAATGCTGTAAAGAGAATCTTTAGATACTTTAGGTATCAACCCAAATTGGGGCTTTGGTATCCTAAGGATTCACCATTTCATTTGGAAGCATACTTAGACAGTGATTATGCTGGGGCTAGCTTGGATAGGAAATCCACAACAGGAGGTTGTCAATTTCTGGGAAGCAGATTGGTGTCATGGCAATGTAAGAAACAAACTGTGGTGGCAAATTCTTCAACAGAAGCAGAGTATGTAGCTGCTTCAAATTGCTGTGGTCAAGTACTTTGGATGCAAAACCAATTGCTGGACTATGGGTACAATTTTATGAACACCAAAATTTTCATTGACAATAACAGTACTTTGTGCATCATCAAAAATACTGTTTTTCATTCTAAAACAAAACATATTGAGATAAGACATCATTTTATCAGAGATTGCTATGAAAAGAAACTAATTCAAGTTGTTAAAATTCATACTGATCTAAATGTTGCTGATCTACTTACGAAACACTTTGATGTGGGTAGATTTCAGTTTTTAGTTGCAAGTATTGGTATGAGAAATCTTTGAAAAACTTATCTCATTGTGTTTTTATAAAGTTTTGTAAAAGTATTTTGCACTGTTATTGGTCTAATAAGGTTGTTTCTACTGCTGATTATACTCTGCTGCTAATACTCTACTCTACNAGAAATTAATTCAAGTTGTTAAAATTCATACTGATCTAAATGTTGCTGATCTACTTACTAAACACTTTGATGTGGGTAGATTTCAGTTTTTAGTTGCAAGTATTGGTATGAGAAATCTTTGAAAAACTTATCTCATTGTGTTTTTGTAAGTTTTGTAAAAGTATTTTGCACTGTTATTGGTCTTAAAAGGTTGTCTCTACTGCTGATTATACTCTGCTGCTCATACTCTACTCTACTGCTAGAGTATGACTTAGCAGTATAGTGTTCTGTTTGTGTTTGTGTTTTGGACTAATCTTTTGCAGGGAAAGTTCAAGTGTTAATGATGTTCTTTAGTGCTAATGTACATTCAAAGATTGCACTGAAGTTAAAAAAGAACAGAGATACTTCATTAATTATTCAAATGATGGTCATTACAAGCTATTCAAAAGACATCATCAAGCAAAAGAAGGTTACTACAAGCTTTCAAAACACAAAAGGAAACATTCACACAACCCTAACACCTATTTCATGGGACGTTTTCCTTTGGCCTTGGAGTCTCTCTTCTCTTGTTCTTGGGCAGCATTGGCAAGAGCATCTCTCAAGGATTGGGAATCTGGCATGGTTCTGTTTCTTCCCATGGACTGAGTTGCAACATCCCACACTCTTGGACAAACTAAGCCTATCACAACTCCATGTGATCCAGAAGGTCCTTCTGCTTGAGGAGGAGGAGGAACTGGTGCTTCTGGTTGTGGAGGAGGAGGAACTGGTGCTTCTGATTGAGTCTTAGGAGGAGGAACTGGTGCTTCTGGTTGTGAAGGTTCTGATTGCAAAAATTCCAAATGTTTTCTCAAAGCTTTTACCAAAGCTTTTGGGATTTGTTGAGCCAATGAGGAGTTCATGTGTGGTCCTTGTGGTGGATGAGATGGTTGTGGTGCTTGTGAAGGATGAGCTGTTTGTGGTGTTTGGTAGTCTCTGTGCCATGGAAGATACCTTGCATTGATGTCATGCTTGAATTTTCTGGCTTGTTCCTTGGTTCTTCTACCAAATTTGGGTGGTTGATATGGTGGTAGATATGGTGAAAAAGGTGAATGATTTGATTCTGAGTCTGAAGAGATGTTGATTATTTCTCTGTTGTCAGACATTATGCTTATTTTGGAAAAGATTGAAGATTTTGATTACGTTTTTGTGGTGTTTTTTTTTGGAAGTGATTAGGGTTTGCTTAGAAAATCAATTGGATTTGATCCCCTTTAATTGAGGATCAATTGGGAGTTATGGTAATTAATGAGGAGTTGGTGATTGGAATTCAATTTTTGGTAACTGCCTATTATTGAAGAGATTTGGTTCGATTATTGACTTTTTGTCCAAGAAAAGTCAAACTACTGCTTGGTTCTATAAGCAGTAGTCAACTCTGCTGCTAGTTGTATGACTCTGCTGCTGGGTGTCTGCTGCTACATCTTAAAGTCTAGGGACAGTTATGTAACTTCCACTAAGCAGTTTATAACCTAATTGAATCACTTTTTCTCTACAAATTACCCACGAATTGCAGTTTACAAACCAACCCACTCTCCATTATCATCCAAATTCCAAACCCCCAAATTTTCAGAACCCTAAATCATGGATATTGATCGAACATGGGCAAAAAGTCATAAAATTGTGGCCGAACTTTACACAGATGTTATACCTGCAGAATTCACAGAAATGGCAAACTTTCTTAATGCTACATCCCTTAGGTATGCATTAACTGTGAATCCTACCATCTATGCTGCTCACATCAAACAGTTTTGGCATACTACCAAAGTCAAAACTTTGAAGGGGGAACTATGTGTGAGGGCTTTTGTTGATGATCAAAAAGTAATAGTTTCTGAAGCCACTATTAGAACAACTTTGCTCTTTGATGATGAAGAAGGAACAAAGTGTCTTGCAAGGAATGAACTTTTTGAAGGTTTGGCAGAACTGGGTTATAAGAAGAAAGACAATAGTTTAAAATTTCAAAAAGGTCTTTTCTCTACTCCATGGAAATTTTTAGCCCATACTTTGTTACATTGTTTGAGTCCAAAAACGACTGGGTGGAATGAGGTTAATGCAACCATAGCATCTGCTATGATTTGTTAAAGCAAAGGAGACCCATTTAATTTTTCAAACATGATTTTTGAAGGAATTGTTTTGAGTGTTAAATAAAAAGGAAAATCCTTGCTTTATCCAAGGTTTATCCAACTGTTTGTCAATGATCAAATTGAAACAACAAGATCCCATAGAGCTATTTATAAATCACCAATAATGGGATCTGTGTCTTTTAGTTTTTTGGTCAAGGTCAACAAAGAATTTTCTGGTGAAGTTACACCACTTACTCCTTATATGGTGGAACTTATTAAAAATGCTCAGGGTGAAGGATCAGGAACTCCCACTGATTCACAACACACACCCACTTCTGAATCACCATCTCCACAACCAATAAAGACCTATAAACGTAGGAAAGCCTCAAAGAACACTGAGTTACCCCAGACCAGTGTTAGGATGGATAATGTACTAGATGGGGCTGTCACAGGTGATGGAGGTGACATGTTGGTGAGGGCTAACACTACTGCTACTAGCTTAGCAGCAGAGCAGGATAGTGTTAACATAACTAAGACCCAATCCAAGGCAACATCTAATGTGAATGATTCTTATGAGTCAAACACAGGTGATGGATTCCCTAGCCACATGGAAAACATAGGGGGCTCAGGTGATCAAACTAGGTTTGGTACTGAGTTTGTGTCCCAAGATTCACCTCTCAGGTAAGGTCACACATCCCGAAGTGAGGAGGACAGAATTGAACAAATTGAATTGATGGCACCACCCCTTGTACAAAATGTCATTGTCAATGATTCACCTCTCGGACCAGGTAACACAGGTCGAAGTGATGAGGCTAGTCTGGAACAAATAAAAGTATTGATGGAAAAATGTACCACTTTGGAAACCAAGTGTCAAAACTTGGAATCCAAAGTAAATGCTCTTGAAGGTCTCACAGCTGCTCAGGGAACCATGATCAATACATTGAAGCAACAAATGGAGTTATTGCAGACAAATTTTTCTTCTACTAACACTGTTGCTGGTTTGGGAGAGGATGCTTCCAAACAGGGGAGGAATGGCACAGGTTCAGGGGAGGAAATTAGGGGTACTAAAAATGTTGTTGATGTTGTGATTATGAGTAAGGATGATTTGGTTGCTGGGGTTGAAGTTCAAACTATGATTAATGTTGACTCTGCTGCTTTGAACTCTGCTGCTGATATTCAAATTGTTGCTGAGACTACTGCTAGTGATGACTATGCTGCTGATGGTTTGAAAGAAAGTGTTGATAAGAATGCTGTTGATACTGGTTTAGCTTCAGGGGAGGCTAAAGGTGATGATCAATTGGATATTGATAGTGGTGACAATGTAGACACTACTGTTGTTCTAGACTCTGGTGCTAAAGAGACTACTGCTGGTGAACCTTTTAGTGATTCTACTGCTCAGCAATACTCTACTGCTGGATCAGGTGAGAACTCTGTTGCAAATGCTTTGTTAATGCTTCAAGAGAAATCTCCAACTGAACATACATCACAACCACCTCAACCAGAACCAATCAAACCTGCACCATCTCAACCAACATCTCTTTTACAACCAATCCATGTGTCACTATTACCAACAAAAGGAGTGTTAATCAGAGAACCTTCACAAACAATTCCAAAGGCAAAACCTGTTGCTTCAAGCACTGATAAAGGAAAAGGAAAGATAGTTGAAGAAGATGCTCCTGATTCTAGTGATGAAGAAGAAGAGTATAAGAAATTGCCTAAGGAATATTGGCCTAGAGAGAAGCTTGTGGAGGCTGATAGAGTTTTGGCTATACAGGTTGCTATGGATGACATAGAAATAGAAGGTGAAGATGTTGATGCTGAACAAGCTAGGCTGCTAGCAAAACATGAAGTTCTTGCAGCTTTGAAATCCAGAAGAAGTGAAGAGGGTGAGTCAAAGTCAAAGAATAATGTATATGACTATGAGCCTACACCTGAAGAAGTTGATTATTTGATAAAGAAAAATCCTGAGGTTAACAAGAAAGCCTTAGAAGTTCATGCTGATGTTACTTTAACCACAGAGCAAAAGACTGCACAGCTGCATGATTTCATTAGGATGATTAATGATCAAGCTTTTGACTATGTGTCCAATGTAATCAAAGGCAAGCAAAAGAGAAAAAAAAGGCCTACAGAAGCTCAGATCATTTCACAAATGAAACAGTATTTGTGTGCTCAGTGTGGATGGAAAATGAGTCAATTCAGAGGAATGGGACATGATGCAGTTAGACTTCATTATTATTCTGGATATAAGAGAAACAAAATGTTTATTGAAATAGGTTCAAAGGAAGAGGCTGAATGGAAGAAAAATTTTGATGAGCATATGGCAGCTAGTAAAGAAAGAGCCAAGAAATCAAGAGTTGAAGGATCCAAGACTGCTGAATTACCTGAATCACTTCAAAAGACTGCTGATAAGACTGATGATAGATTTTTGGTGGTTGAACCAGATGATATGTTTGTTGAGCCACTTCAAGCTAGACATCCAATTGCAGATTGGGAAATTGCACAGGATGATTTTGGTGAGGCTTGGAAAGTTATCAGAGTTGGAGGTGATGTTGAAATATACAGGGATTTTGAAGATCTTGTAAGATCTTGTGATAGAACAGATCTGAATACTCTATGGGGCTTGACACAAGTTAAGTTTAAATTTGAAGATCCAGTAAGTGTGAAAGCTATGGAGTTATGGGTACATTTCCAAAGATTGTATAATCCAGACCCAAGTGACAGATACTGGAGGTTTGAAGCAGATAATATGTCTACATTATGGAAGCATTATAGCTCAAGTGATGTTCATCATATATCTACTCAGGCTGGAGTTGATGTTTTCATGCTTACAGAAAAGGAGTATCCATTGAGAGCTGGAGTTCTTACTGTAATGATTGCTTCTAAGCTTAGATGTGAAGAAGTAACTCCTCATCTTCAAGACTTACTTGACAGAATAGTGCAGCAGAATTCTAGAGAGAGTGAGAAGCTGAGAAGAAGATAGAGTGTTTGGTAGCATCCTCCTGGTGTTTGTTTGAGCTTGTAAGAAACTTGCATATTTTCAGGGAAAATATCAAGTTTAGGAGAGGATTGTTGGGTTTTGAAGTAACTCTACTTCTGGGTGCTACATTGCTGCTAGTTAGTCAAGTCTGCTGCTAGTGTAAAATCTCTACTGCCAGTCAAGACTACTGCTGAGACTCTACTGCTGGAAGAATACTGCTAAGACTCTGCTGCTTATGTAATAAGTTTATGTACGAATGTTTGTATTTATAGTATAGATATAATGTAATATTCTATAATGTTAGAAGATCATAGTCTTGGGTAGGAAGTCGTTTGTAAGCCTGTAGGGTTCCTTGGTGTATAAAAGGAGATCCTAGGGTTAGACTAGAGCAGGTATTATTCTAGCATTGTATTCACTTCAAGGTTGCAAAACCCTAGCACTATTCAGGGTGCTCGTATTCAATATATTGAAGTGTTTAAGTGGTGATATAATTGTGTTTGTGTTCCTCGTAAGTTAATCAGTAAATTCCGCGTATTGATTAAGTTTGTTACAAGTCAGCTTCTATACATTATTGTCTTGGTTTATCTAAGATAGTAATAATCGATCAATTGCTCAACTGGGATCAACATAGTTACCACTGCTTATTAGATAACTGATATATTCGTGTATAGATAAGTATAGAATAGATTTTGTGTATATTCTATTTAGATAGCTTAATACTTATCTTGTAAAGGACTCCTTGCTCTATAAAAGGAGATCCTAGGTCATTGTCTATGGTACGAATTACCCTAGAAAGCTTCAAGGTGTAACCCTAGTGATAGCTAAGATCACTCGTATTATTATCATTAATAATATTGAAGCTTTGTGTTACATACAACTATACTCACTCACTATACATCATATAAACTGTCTTCTAAGTGTTGTTAAGTAAATTCCGCGTGCTTAATAATATTACTCAAAGTATCAACAACACAAGGTGTGTGTTTAGATCCATCAAGTGGTATCAAAGACAGGTTCTGATACTTTGATTCAGAAGATCCAAGAAAAAGCTTAACTCACTCACTCAAAGATGGAGATGGAAAACAATCAGTCAAACTCTTCTGTTCCAAGACTTCCCAAACTCAAACTTAATGAGTTTGAGATGTAGAGGATCATGATAGAGCAATACTTTCTCATGTCAGACTATGCTTTGTGCGAAATCATCTTAAATGGTGATTCCTTCAAGCCTCAACAAAAGACTGAGAAGATTGGAGACAAAGATGTTATAACAGTTTCTGTGCCTACTACAACAGATGAGAGAACCCAAAGAAAGAATGATCTGAAGGCCAGAAGTTCATTGCTCATGACTCTTAGAAAAGATCAAATAATTGCATTCACAAAGTTCAAAACAGCAAAAGAACTTTTTGAAGAGATCTGTTCAGTGTTTGGTGGCAATGATGCTACTAAGAAGACACAAAAGACATTGTTGAAGCAAAGCTATGAAAATTTCTCTGCCTAAAGCAATGAATCTCTTGACAGCATATTCACCAAACTACAGAAACTGGTCACTCAATTGACTGTGTTTGGAATTGAGGTGGAAAGGGAAGACCTCAACTTAAAGTTTCTAAGAAGTTTGCCTGCTGAGTTTCATACTAATGTTACAGTTTGGGAAAACAAACCTGAAATTGAAACTATGAAGCTCAATGACTTATATAATAACTTCAAACTAATTGAGCAGAGGTTAAAGAAGGCAGGAAAGCTAGGTTCAAGCTCTAGTAGCTTAGCATTGATGTCAACTTCAATTGACAATGATGACAGTGAAGCTGACAGTGATGATGAATTTGCCACTGCTGGTTCAACCGTTTCCACTGGTAATGCTCTTGTTACCACTGCAGGTTCTAAGAAGAAGGTTGATGGTATAGGTGATCCCACCTTTTATGCATTCATCTCTACTCAAGTGAATGGCTCTATATTGAATCATGAAGACATAGAGCAAATTGATGATGATGACTTAGAAGAGATGGACATAAAGTGGCAAATAGCTCTTCTCATCATGAGTGCTAGGAAGTTTTTCAAGAAGACTGGCAAGCCAATCCACATTAATGGAAGTGAGACTGCAGGGTTTGATAAGAAGAAAGTGGAGTGTTTCAACTGTCACAAGTTGGGACATTTTGCTAGGGAATGCAGAAGACCAAGGAAGCAGGATAACAGATCCACTTGGTATAAGCAGAAGAAAGAGCCAACAGTGGAAGTACTAAAGGCAATGTTGGGAATTGATGGTGTAAGCTATGATTGGAGTTTCATGGCTGATGNTGCTCTTGTTACCACTGCAGGTTCTAAGAAGAAGGTTGATGGTATAGGTGATCCCACCTTTTATGCATTCATCTCTACTCAAGTGAATGGCTCTATATTGACTCATGAAGACATAGAGCAAATTGATGATGATGACTTAGAAGAGATGGACATAAAGTGGCAAATAGCTCTTCTCAGCATGAGTGCTAGGAAGTTTTTCAAGAAGACTAGCAAGCCAATCCACATTAATGGAAGTGAGACTGCAGGGTTTGATAAGAAGAAAGTGGAGTGTTTCAACTGTCACAAGTTGGGACATTTTGCTAGGGAATGCAGAAGACCAAGGAAGCAGGATAACAGATCCACTTGGTATAAGCAGAAGAAAGAGCCAACAGTGGAAATACTAAAGGCAATGTTGGGAATTGATGTTGTAAGCTATGATTGGAGTTTCATGGCTGATGTTAATGAAGAGCAATCTACAGAAGCTGGTTTCATTGCTACAGAACATGCTCTCATAGCTTTCTCTGACTCTGAGGTACAAAATTTTGAAAATTGTTCTAAAACATGTAAGGCAACTAGAGAATGTGAAAGGCTTAATGAATTATGTGAGAGTCAAAGAACAGAGTTGTTTGCTGCTAATTATAATGTGTCAAATCTTAGGAGAGGCATATCTGTGTTAGAAAAACAACTAGAGCATTATAGAGAAAATGAATCTAAATTTAGTGATGATATGATTGTTATTAAAAGAGAGTTAGATCATAAGATAGCAGTGAATGAGGCATTAAAATAAGAGGTTGAAAGACTTAAAAAGGTGAATGAAAATGTAAATTTATCTGTTGACACCTTGTTTTATCAATCTAAGTCTATTGAAAAAATTTGGGATGCTCAAATAACTAGTAAAGCTAAGTCTGGTTTGGGATACAATACTGTACCTCCACCACTTAGAGGTGTTCCAGCACCTCCAGGTATAGATTTAGAACATACTAGTCTAGAAGAATTTCAAGAACCTAAACTTGAATATGGACCTCCCAAAGTTGTTAAAAGTGAGGTAGAGGTTAAGCAGGACACTGATGTTTTTGAGAGTGCTAGTGATTCATCTGTTATAGATGAAAATGTTAAAAACAGTGTAGAGAAGCCTATCCCACAAGTTGTTAATACTATTACAGAAGAAGCTAGGAAACAAGTTAACAAACCTAGACAAACTGTAAAGTATGCTGAGTTGTATAGAAAAAGGTCATCAACTCCTAGGGGTAACCAGAGGAGTTGGAATCATGTAAAATCTCAACAACTAGGTAGTGATCTTGTGGTAGTTTTGATCATTTACATGCTAAGTGTGGTTCTAATGGTGGGAGAAGGGAATTTTATGAAAAAAATAGGGTGAAAACAAACAAGTTTCAAAGCAAAACACACCCTAATTCTCACAGCAACATGATCCCAAGAGCAGTACTTTTGAAAAGTGGACTTCAAAGTTTTTCCACTGCTAAAACTGTTAACACTGCTTTTAATAAGTCACCTGTTTCAAGTGCAAAACCAAAAAATACTTTTGTTAAATCGGCACAAACAGGTAAAATATCTTAATACAACAAAAAGGTTCAACATAAACAACAGTGGGTACCAAAAACTAAACAAGCAGTTTCCACTGCTCCTTCAAAAGTTTCCACTGTCAGAGTTGTAAATAAGAAAAAGGGGAACATGGGAAATGCTGTGAAGGCCTCAGCACATTGGGAATGGAAACCTAAAGGAATAAACACTACAACCAATCCCAATGGTGTATCAATGACCTTTGATAGATTTAACTATATTGATACACGAGGCAGATCCAAGTCAATCATGGCTTGGATCTCCAAAAGAAACTAACTTCTTTCTTTTATGTGCAGAAACATCCAAGGGCAAAAAGGTCAGATCAAGGAATTTAAGATAGTGGATGTTCAATGCACATGACTGGCAACTTGTCCTATTTATCAAACTTTGAACCTTTTGATGGACAAAATGTCAGCTCTGGAGGAGGAGTTAATGGTAAAGTTACTGGTAAAGGTGTTATTAAAACTGGTAACTTGGATTTTGAACCTGTGTACTATGTGAAAAAGCTTAAGTATAATCTTTTTAGTGTGTCACAGATGTGTGATGTTAGGTCACCATATTAGTAAACACAAGTATTCAAATGAGAGAAATGAGATGAGAATTAGACTTGGTTGATTAAGATCAATATGAAAGATGAAAGAACAAGAGTTTCCTTAAGATATGAAAATAACCAACAAATATAATGAGATACATGGTGTCCTATTTATAGGAGAGGGATAGGGCAACACTCCCTTCTTTCCCTATCATCTAAGTCGTGGGCTTCAAGGCCCATTGGACACCTTATTGGACATAAACATTAACCATACGAGTAATTAAATAACATAGCTAATAATGATAATTCTAGCAACCTATTACATTTACTGAAATGACCGAGACTTGACTGAATAGTTGAAAACTATGATCCTAACAATCTCCCCCTAAGGATCGGTCATGAAGGATTGTTGAAGGATAGAAGTTCGTCACGGTCATCGAGGTTTCTTGACGTCTTTGTCTTTGGACTTTAACTGTTGACATTTGTAGCTTTAGACGTCTTCAAAATGATTGTAGTAGAAGTGATTCATCATTCTTTGTTCTTTGTCTTTGTTGATGTGAAAATGACAGATGATGTTGTAATCCGCCATACGTCACTTTCGGTGTCTCCAATTAATTCGCTCCGTTCCGACATGCTCATACATCTTTGACTGTGTTGTAGTTTCGCATTCGTAGCTCTTTGTCTTTGTTGTTGAAGATTCATGATTGTTGTCGTAGAATCTTTTCTTTAGACTGTGATGTTGCATCGAGCTTTCTTTGGCATTTGAGATGTATGTATGAGCATGTGGAAGTTGGTGTTCAAGATGGCATTTGTACCTGAAATAAAACAGTTAGCAATAATACAACCGGTACTTATAGGTTTGAACTAGAATTCATCAACAGCATATTGTGAAGACTCCTTCTAATTCGCGCCAAGGCCGTTCCTAATCGGATACCCCGTAATTTGTGTTTACTGACGAAAATAAACTTTTTCACTACTCACTGTAAGCTACAGTGTACAAAACGGTTCCCGAAAACATGCAGAAACATGCAGAAATGTGCTAAAATGCATATACTATTCAAAGTAAATATAATAAATAGAAATTATTATAAGATTAGTTTATGAAAATGTACCATTTTTCACACTGCGGCTGGTGGTGACGATGACGATGATGATGATGAGGAGGATGCACCACATCAGCAGCATGAGGGATATGAGGCCGGGACCGCGGACTACTACCGGCACATGAGTCAGGGAGATTGGCAGGCTCACCAGGGGGCATGGATGGGTCAGGTTGATACTTGGAGAGCCAAGGTTGATGATAGGCTCGACTGGATGTATGATCACACTATTCGACAGATGCAGCATTTATCTACGCGTGATCAGTTGGACCCACACCTGCAGATTGACCCTTTCCCTGGACGTGAGCAGGACTACCCACCCTACGGGTACTATGGACATCTCCTGCATGGCTACGACTACCGCCACGGTCCCTGTTGGGAATAAAGCTAACAGTTACCACTGATAGGCTTGTGGAAGACACTGCTGAAGAATGCACTGGCAGTGGAAACTCATTACCACTGCTAGTACATATAGTTACCACTGCTTATTAGATAACTGATGTATTTGTGTATAGATAAGTATAGAATAGATCTTGTGTATATTCTATTTAGATAGCTTAATACTTATCTTATACAGGACTCCTTGTTCTATAAAAGGAGATCCTAGGTCATTGTCTAAGGTACGAATTACCCTAGAGAGCTTCAAGGTGTAACCCTAGTGATAGCTAAGATCACTCGTATTATTATCATTAATAATATTGAAGCTTTGTGTTACATACAACTATACTCACTCACAATACATCATATAAACTGTCTTCTAAGTGTTGTTAAGTAAATTCCGTGTGCTTAATAATATTACTCAAAGTATCAACAACACAAGGTGTGTGTTTAGGTCCATCAAGTGGTATCAGAGCCAGGTTCTGATACTTTGATTTAGAAGATCCAAGAAGAAGCTTAACTTACTCACTCAAAGTCAATGGAGATGGAAAACAATCAGTCAAACTCTTCTGTTCCAAGACTTCCCAAACTCAAACTTAATGAGTTTGAGATGTGGAGGATCATGATAGAGCAGTACTTTCTAATGTCTGACTATGCTTTGTGGGAAATCATCTTTACTGGTGATTCCTTCAAGCCTCAACAAAAGACTGAGAAGATTGGAGACAAAGATGTTGTAACAGTTTCTGTGCCTACTACAACAGATGAGAGAACCCAAAGAAAGAATGATCTGAAGGCCAGAAGTTCATTGCTCATGACTCTTCCAAAAGATCAAATAATTGCATTCACAAAGTTCAAAACAGCAAAAGAACATTTTGAAGAGATCTGTTCAGTGTTTGGTGGCAATGATGCTACTAAGAAGACACAAAAGACATTGTTGAAGCAAAACTATGAAAATTTCTCTGCTTCAAGCAATGAATCTCTTGACAGCATATTCACCAAACTACAGAAACTGGTCACTCAATTGACTGTGTTTGGAATTGAGGTGGAAAGGGAAGACCTCAACTTGAAGTTTCTAAGAAGTTTGCCTGCTGAGTTTCACACTAATGTTACAGTTTGGGAAAACAAACCTGAAATTGAAACTATGAAGCTCAATGACTTATACAATAACTTCAAGCTAATTGAGCAAAGGGTAAAGAAGGCAGGAAAGCTAGGTTCAAGCTCTAGTAGCTTGGCATTGATGTCAACTTCAATTGACAATAAAGACAATGAAGCTGACAGTGATGATGAATTTGCCACTGCTGGTTCAACCGTTTCCACTGGTAATGCTCTTGTTACCACTGCAGGTTCTAAGAAGAAGGTTGCTGGTATAGGTGATCCCACCTTTTATGCATTCATCTCTACTCAAGTGAATGGCTCTATATTGACTCATGAAGACATAGAGCAAATTGATGATGATGACTTAGAAGAGATGGACATAAAGTGGAAAATAGCTCTTCTAAGCATGAGAGCTAGGAAGTTTTTCAAGAAGACTAGCAAGCCAATCCACATTAATGGAAGTGAGACTGCAGGGTTTGATAAGAAGAAAGTGGAGTGTTTCAATTGTCACAAGTTGGGACATTTTGCTAGGGAATGCAGAAGACCAAGGAAGCAGGATAACAGATCCACTTGGTATAAGCAGAAGAAAGAGCCAACAGTGGAAGAACCAAAGGCAATGTTGGCAATTGATGGTGTAAGCTATGATTGGAGTTTCATGGCTGATGTTGATGAAGAGCAATCTACAGAAGCAGGTTTCATTGCTACAGAACATGCTCTCATGGCTTTCTCTGACTCTAAGGTACAAAATTTTGAAAGTTGTTCTAAAACATGTAGGGCAACAAGAGAATGTTAAAGGCTTAATGAATTATGTGAGAGTGAAAGAACAGAGTTGTTTGCTGCTAATTATAATGTGTCAAATCTTAGAAGAGGCATATCTGTGTTAGAAAAACAACTAGAGCATTATAGAGAAAATGAATCTAAATTTAGTGATGATATGATTGTTATTAAAAGAGAGTTAGATCATAAGATAGCAGTTAATGAGGCATTAAAAGAAGAGGTTGAAAGACTTAAAAAGGTGAATGAAAATGTAAATTTATCTGTTGACACCTTGTTTTATCAAATTTAAGTCTATTGAAAAAATTTGGGATGCTCAAATAACTAGTAAAGCTAGTCTGGTTTGGGATACAATACTGTACCTCCACCACTTAGAGGTGTTCCAGCACCTCCAGGTATAGATTTAGCACATACAGGTCTAGAAGAATTTCAAGAACCTAAGCTTGAATATATACCTCCCAAGGTTATTAAAAGTGAGGTAGAGGTTAAGCAGGACACTGATGTTTTTGAGAGTGCTAGTGATTCATCTGTTATAGATGAAAATGTTAAAAATAGTGTAGAGAAACCTATCCCACAATTTGTCAATACTAATACAGAAGAAGCTAGGAAACAAGTAAACAAACCTAGACAAACTGTAAAGTATGCTGAGATGTATAGAAAAAGGTCATCAACTCCTAGGGGTAACCAGAGGAGTTGGAATCATGTAAAATCTCAACAACTAGGTAGTGATTTTGTGATGAACAACAAAGCATGTTATACTTGTGGTAGTTTTGATCATTTACATGCTAAATGTGGTTCTAATGGTGGGAGAAAGGAATTCTATGGAAAAAATAGGGTGAACACAAACAAGTTTCAAAGCAAAACACACCCTAATTCACACAGCAACATGATCCCAAGAGCAGTACTTTTGAAAAGTGGACTTCAAAGTTTTTCCACTACTAAAACTGTTAACACTGCTTTTAATAAATCAACTGTTTCAAGTGCAAAACCAAAAACTACTTTTGTTAAATCGGCACAAACAGATAAAAGCTCTTATTACAACGAAAAGGTTCAGCATAAACAACAGTGGGTACCAAAAACTAAACAAGCAGTTTCCACTGCTACTTCAAAAGTTTCCACTGTCAGAGTTGTAAATAAGAAAAAGGGGAACATGGGAAATGCTGTGAAGGCCTCAGCACGTTGGGAATGGAAACCTAAAGGAATAAACACTACAACCAATCCCAATGGTGTATCAATTACCTTTGATAGATTTAACTATATTGATACACGAGGCAGATCCAAGTCAATCATGGCTTGGGTCTCCAAAAGAAACTAACTTCTTTCTTTTATGTGCAGAAACATCCAAGGGCAAAAAGGTCAGATCAAGGAATTTTAGATAGTGGATGTTCAAGGCACATGACTGGCAACTTTTCTTATTTATCAAACTTTGAACCTTTTGATGGACAAAATGTCAGCTTTGGAGGAGGAGTTAATGGTAAAGTTTAAGCAAGGATCAAGAAGAGGATCAAGATGAATTCATACTACCAATTTGGGACTATGCAGATGCAAATGATGTTTCAAAGACTGGAGATGCTCAGGATTCTAGTAGTAAAGATGCTGAAAATCCTGAAAGCAGTGGGAATTCAGATTCCACTGCTATGCTAAAAGATTCCACTGCAGCAACAGAAGTGGAAACTCCAACTCCAGTTAATGTGGAAGCTCAAGCCAATGATATTGAAATCTCTAATATGCCAACAGACATTACAATTCCTCAAACTCCCCATACTACAATTCATAAATCACATCCTCTTGAGAATGTGATTGGAGATGTTCAATCAGGAGTCAAGACAAGAAGGCAATCTAAATTGCCTGATATTCATGGTTTCATCACTGAAATTTATGAATCCAAAGATCATGAGGAAAAGAATGAATGTCTCTTCATCTGTTTTCTGTCACAAATGGAACCAAAGAATGTATTCAAAGCTCTTAAAGATGAAAGTTGGGTGGAAGCAATGCAAGAAGAGTTGCTCCAATTTAAAATTCAAAAGGTTTGGGTGCTATGTGATTTACCCTCTGGCAAGAAGGTAATAGGTACAAAATGGGTGTTCAGAAACAAGAAGGATGAAAGAGGCATTGTCATCAGGAACAAGGCAAGGCTTGTGGCTCAAGGATACACTCAGGAGGAGGTTATTAATTATGAAGAAGTGTTTGCCCCAGTTGCAAGAATTGAAGCAATTAGGCTGTTTTTGGCCTATGCATCATTTATGGGCTTTAAAGTCTATCAAATGGATGTAAAAAGTGCTTTTCTATATGGGCAAATTGATGAGGAGGTATATGTGTCACAANCATTGTCATCAGGAACAAGGCAAGGCTTGTGGCTCAAGGATACACTCAGGAGGAGGTTATTAATTATGAAGAAGTGTTTGCCCCAGTTGCAAGAATTGAAGCAATTAGGCTGTTTTTGGCCTATGCATCATTTATGGGCTTTAAAGTCTATCAAATGGATGTAAAAAGTGCTTTTCTATATGGGCAAATTGATGAGGAGGTATATGTGTCACAATCTCCAGGTTTTGAAGATCCTGACTATCAAAACAAAGTTTACAGGGTAGTTAAGGCACTTTATGGCTTGCATCAGGCTCCAAGGAAATGGTATGAAACCTTAACAACTTATCTCATTAGTCATGGGTTTCATAGAGGAAGAGTGGATCAAACTTTATTCATCAAGAAAGACAAGAATGATATTTTGCTAGTACAACTATATGTTGATGATATCATTTTTGGATCTACTAAGCCAGAGATGTGCAAAGAATTTGAGAAACTAATGAAGGAGGAGTTCAAGATGAGTTCCATGGGAGAACTCACTTTGTTTTTGGGACTTCAAGTACAACAAAGGCCAGATGGAATGTTCATCAATCAAGATAAATATGTGGCTAAGATACTAAGGAAGTTCAAGTTCTCTGATGCAAAGTCAAGTAGCACCCCTGCAGACAAGACTACACATCTACTCTTGAAGGAAAACAGTGGTGAAGCTGTTGATGTGCACATGTATAGGTCTATGATTGGTTCTTTGATGTATCTCACATCATCTAGACCAGATATCATGTTTGTAGTATGTGCTTGTGCAAGGTTTCAGGTCACTTCCAAGGTGTCACACTTGACTGCTGTGAAGAAGATTTTCAAATATCTCAAAGCTTTTCCTAATCTAGGATTGTGGTATCCTAGAGAATCCCCTTTGGAATTGGTCACTTACTCAGATAGTGATTATGCTGGAGCAAGCTTGGATAGAAAGTCTACTACAGGTGGATGCCAATTTCTTGGCAATAGATTGGTGTCATGGCAGTGCAAGAAGCAAACAATGGTGGCTAATTCATCAACTGAAGCAGAGTTTTTATTTTAATGCAATTTTATTTTACATGTCTTACACCTTTTCTTTCTAGCTTATTGCTTCATCTTAATCTTTCTTTTAAAATCTCTACATCTTTTGAGCTTATTCTTGTTATTATCTATCTTTTATAAAAGCTTTTACAAATTTTCATCACCTTTGCATGCTTATTTTCTTTTTGGTTCGAATAAGATAAAAAATCATGGGTTAGGGCTTAAATTGTGGCGTTAGGATTTAAGCTAGCTTATTTTGGTTCTTAAACAAGTTTTCTACAAAGCTTTTGCAAGATTTAATTAGTTTAGGTTTAGTTTTCTTTCCTTAAAATCGTCCAGCCTTTTTTTTATTTGTTTTTGCGAGTTTGGTTTTCTAGAATTAGGGTTTAGCGAGTATGAGTAAGTTTCTAGCGAGTATGGGATTTTTTCTTTGATTTCTTGCGAGTTTGAAACTTGGTCTTGCGAGTATGATGTTTAGTTCCTTGCGAGTATGGACACAATGTTTTAGCGAGTATCACTTTTTTTTTACTTAGCGAGTATCATAAAAATTGCGAGTATGGAACTTTAGTTAGCGAGTATGGTTTAGTAGTTCTAGCGAGTTTGGTTCAAGTGTTGCGAGTTAGGGTCTAGGTATTGCGAGTATGTATCCATTTCTGCGAGTATGGTCATAGGTTTTGCGAGTATCATATCTTGATAGTTGCGAGTATCATTTGTTGATTCATTTGAGTTTCGTATTCCATTTACATGCCGAGTCAGGCACTCTTTCACCTCATCGTCTTATCGAGTGAGGTCTTTATTTTCTTTAATCTAAACGACACTGTGTCGAATTTTTCTAATAATCTATTAAACTTAGTTTACTTTCTTATCGACTTAGTTCGTTAAATCTTTTAAAGCTTTACATTTCCTTTTATTTTATTAGTTACTTTCTAATGAGACGTGAGTAGTTTAAATCGTATTTGCTTCGCGACTAGAGTTTGTAAGATAAGTGCGAATGTTAGAGGTCTATGATAAATAATCATTACGATTATTTAGACTTGTGATTTTATTATTCGAAGAACAAAAGCCGGAGAACAATTAAATCACTTGTCTAGGATTATTATCTCTTCAACAGATTAATTGACAACTAATCTCGAGAAAGGAAAATAATTCGTCATAAACCATTAGCTCACACTTAGTGAACTTATTCACGTCACTTTGCAAACATATTGTCTTTAAAGTCATTTACCGTTTTTAATTACTGTTTTAACTACTTTTCGCACTTTAATACTCGTTTTCTTTAAGTATTTTTATTTCATGCAACTTTACTTGTTTATTTTCTTTGCGTCACTTTATTGCTTTCCTTTATTTTAACCGCATTTTAATTGTCGTTGTAGTATAATCAAAACCAAATCAATCTTTTAAACTCATTCACTTCACATAACTCACGATTTTAAGTGACGAGATCAGTTCAACCCTCGTTGGGACTACGACTCGAGTTTATAAGCTTCACCACTTAATTCTGCCACGATCAATTTTTGGCGCCGCTGCCGGGGAGCGGTTGATAAGATTTAGTCGTTCGATCATTTGAGTATTGTGTTTTGAAGACCCTTCTTTCGAGAAGTTAACGCTTTTGTAAATATTTTCAAAATATAAAAACACAAAAATATTTTCTCTTCCAATTTGTTTTCACTTTTGGTTTCCACTTTTCTAAAATTAAAAATCCAAAAAGATTTTACTTTTCAAAAATTGATTTTCACTTTTATTTCACTTTTCGTTTTTCCAACATAAAAACCCAAAAATAATCTTTGTTATCATCTTATGTGTTTAATTCTTATCTTCTTATCCTCTTGATCGATAATTCTTATCTTCTTTACCCTCTCGACGTTTAATTCTTTACCATGTTCGATTTTCCACCGTCTCATCCCCATGATCCTCGGACCATGGAGGATTTCTATCGTCCTACGTTAGTCGGTAGAGGAGGACCGATTATACCGTCATTAGTTCCGGGAACCAATTTCACTTTGAAAAATTATATGGTTCGACTGATCCGGCAAAATTGCCAATTTCACGGATTTCGAGATGAGGATGCTAACGAACACTTGAACAAGTTCTTATCCGTCACTCAATCCATTAAAAAAAATGGAGTTTCTCTTGATAGCATACGTTTGAATCTCTTCCCATTCTCTTTATCCCACGATGCTGAAAATTGGTTTTACTCTCTTAAAACACATTCAATTCATTCATGGGAAGAGATGTTTGTCAAGTTTCTCTCAAAATACTTTCCACGTTCTAAAATGGTGCAGCTTCGGAGAGACTGTTAGGTCACCATGTTATAGCATAAACAACCAAAGATTCAATAAACAAGAATGGAGAAGAGAAGAGAAGAAGTTGGAAGGAACTCTACTAATGATATAATGAAAATGACAATGTATTAATGAGAACCAACAAGCCTTAAGGAAGGCTTACACATTGTATATATAGGGGAGTCCAAGGGTCTCAAGTTTCATCTCCATACTTTACACTACTAGCCCTTGGACTTCCACTTGTAGTAACATTACATCATAAACTTTCATAATAAAATGATTAAACATAAAACGTAATAAGTTTTACACGACCTTCATCATAATGACCGACACTTGAATAACCGTGAAACGTGTTCCTAACAATCTCCCCCTAAGGGTCGGTCTCAATGGGTGACTGTGTTGCTTTTGACGTCAATCTTCATTACGCTCGAAACTTTGGCAATTCTGGACTCTCAAATCGGTTAGATGTAGACAAAAATTCTTGCTCTTTCAATCCTTGTTTCCTTGTTGTTTGAAGTATGCATATGATGTAGTTGTAATCTGCCTTGGTCACTCCTTCGACCTCAACGTTGATGTACGCCATCCAACATGCTCATACGTCTTGAACTTTTATGACTTCGTATCAAGTAATCCGATCATTAAGTAAGATCTTTGTCTTAAGACTTTGTAGATTCCGTTGACGTTGAATCTTTCATTAACTTTGAAGAAACTTTGACTTTCTTTGAACCTTTTATAAACTTGGAATTTCGGAGGTCTTTGACGTAAGTATGAGCATGTGGAATCAGGGTGAGTGGTGAAGTTCACTGCCAAGAAATGGTTATGATAAACAACAGGCACTTACAAGTGAGAACAGAAATTTTTTCACCCTCGCAGTGGTTACTCCTTCTGCCCACTCACCATTGGCCGTTCCTAAATCGGAATTGCCCCCGAAGGAGCTAACTCAGAAAATACCGGAGTACACCAAACGTTGAGGTGAGTCGTACGAGATCACCCTACCGACTGTAGAACCGTCCGGCACTTACAGGTGGAGTTAGAATTTGTCAACAGCATAGTGTGAAGACTCCTTCTTAATCCTTTGCCAAGGCCGTTCCTAATCGGATGACCCCCAGAGGCTTACACTGATAACATCCTACACCTCTACACAAGCTATTCTTCAGGCTTCTTCCCCTTGCCCTTGTAGCTTTGCTTGTTCTTCCCTGCATTTTTCCTTTTGTTCTCAAAATAAGATTGCAATCTAGGACAAGCAAGGCCAAGAACTTGTGGTGGAGGCCTTGGTAGTCTAGCAGGCATCTCAGGAATGGAAATTTGCTTCATATTGGCCAGAGCTGCTTCCAAAGCCTTATTCAAAGCTCTTGGCAACTCCTTTGCCAAGGAATAAGTCTCATCATCTGAATCATCAGAAGAACTGGAGTACCTGATGCGCGTAGGGATTGCTTACGCACTTTGTTTTACCTCTCAAGGGATCTCAAGAGGCTTACAATCCCCACCAGGCAGTGTACCTGACCGATGTAGTATAGTGTAGTGGCATGTACCGGGGGATTGATCGTTCTCTCACAGGGAATAGTGTTCGTTAGGTTAAAGACTACTCTAATTAAGGTCTAAGGGTGGAGGATGATTATTTTTGTATTTTTATGTTTTTATGAAAGCAGTAAAATCTCGGTTTTGAAGGAGTGGGCGGAATTAGTTGCTAGTCAACTAACCCAAGTTATCTACTTATGCAATTAAATTAAAGTTGAGAAAACAATGGTGGGGAAACTAGTGTTTAC
>LBNU01018684.1:0-17206 GCA_014162995.1 Artemisia annua | reverse complement strand
CTTTCAAACTTATTCATCTCACATAACTCACGACTCAAGTGACGAGATCAATTCAACCCTCGTTGGGACAACGATCCGTGTTTAAGCTTCACCGCTTGATTCTGCCACGATCAAAATTTTGGCGCCGCTGCCGGGGAGCGGTTGATAAGATTAAGTCATTAGATCGTTGAGTATTGTGTTTTGAAGAACCTTCTTTTGGAAGTTATTGTTTTTCATAAACATAAAAACAACAACAAAATTATAAAACCTATAAAAACCAAAAAGATTTTCATTTCAACTTACTTTTTCAATTTGTTTCACTTTGATTTGTTTGATTTTGTATGAACACCCGTTCTTCTTATAACGAACTTTTTCCACCACTTCCTAATCCCGAGACTCTTATACGACGTCCAAACCGTGTTAATCTTCAAAACCTCGAGGAAATGAACAACAACAACAACAACGGTGCACAACCCAACGGGGGTCCCAACGGAGGAGATCCCCAACCTTTTCATGATCCACGTCCAATGGAGGAACAGCTCCAATCACCTTTCCAAGGTGTGAGGAGAGCCATCGTGATTCCCGATATTCAAGCAAATCACTTTGAAATCAATCATGGATTACTCAAACTCATTTCGGGTATATCCTATCACGGGTTTGATCACGAAGATCCTTATGTTCACATTCGGAACTTAACCGACATTGCTGAAACCATTAAAATCAACCAAGTTCCTTATGATGTTGTCAAAATGGAATAATTTCCCTTTTCTCTTNGGTGTGAGGAGAGCCATCGTGATTCCCGATATTCAAGCAAATCACTTTGAAATCAATCATGGATTACTCAAACTCATTTCGGGTATATCCTATCACGGGTTTGATCACGAAGATCCTTATGTTCACATTCGGAACTTAACCGACATTGCTGAAACCATTAAAATCAACCAAGTTCCTTATGATGTTGTCAAAATGGAATAATTTCCCTTTTCTCTTAAAGGAGCTGCTCGAACTTGGTTGGAAAAAGAACCCCCTAATTCGATTCATACATGGAATGATTTAGCCAACAAGTTCCTCAACCATTTCTGTCCACCTTCTAAAACCTCAAATCTTTGTACTCAAATCTTTCGGTTCCAACAAGCTTTCGATGAATCATTCAGCGAGGCTTGGGATCGTTTCAAAGAGTTACTTGAAAAGTGTCCTAATCACGGGTTTTTTGAATTGCATCAAATTGATACGTTCTACAATGGTGTGAATCCCGCTGATCAAGATTCGCTCAATTCTGCTGCTGGTGGTAATCTGTTAGCTCGAAACACTCAAGAAGCTTTCACGATCATTGAAAACAAAGCAAAAGTTAGAACTTCTTGAAATAAAACACAAGTTTCAAGTGCTAGTAACAAGTCTAACGACGATGTTTTGTCTCACGTTACCGAGTCTAACAAACAAAATGCTGATGCTATTGATGCTCTTACAAAACAAATGGGATTTTTTATTCAAAACAAAGAAGAAACTTCTCAAACCGTCAATGCTATTAACCAAAGTTGCGAAACTTGTGGTGGTCCCCATTCGTATTACGAGTGTCTAACAACTAACGTTGCTAACGAGAATGTGTACGCCGCTAACATGGGTGGTAACGCTTACCAACCCCAAGGAGATCGAAATCTTCTCAGCTACCGTTCAACCAATTACCTTGGACCACCACCCGGTTTTCATAACCCGCCTCCAAATCAAAATGTGCAAAATCGTGGTAATCAAGTTAATCAGAATCAAAGTCGAGTGACTCACAGTTTTCAGAATCAAAATCAAGGATTTAACCAAAATCGCGGTTTTCAAAGTAATCATGGAAATTTTATAAATCAAGGTGCTAATTATAGAAACTTTAATCATGAGAATCAAATTTTTCAAAATCAAGGTTTCAACAACGCCCGTGGGCAAGCTTTTAACTAAAACCAAGGTGTTGTTCAAAATCAATCGAACACGGATGAGTTGTTGGCAGAATTACTTCGTCAAAATCAAAACCAACAAACTATCATGCAAAGTCAGCAAACACAACTTAAAAATCACGAAGAAACAACCAGATTGTTGATTAAGGAAATGCTTGATATGAAAAAGTCTTTAAATGATCAACCCTCGGGTTCGGGTACCACGTCTCTACCTAGCAACACGATCGCTAACCCGAGGGGTGATGTCAAGGCGATCACAACACGCAGTGGAGTTTCATACAAAGGACCAACGGTTCCAACTACCTCTTATTCTCCTCCTTCAAAGGTAGTGGACCGTGCAACCTAGGTAACAACGGATACGAGAATTCCTATTCACCAAGGAAGGACCGAAAATATCCAACCTCTGGTGGTTCAACCGATCAATGAAAAAGCAAATGAGTCAAAAGGAAAAGAAAAAGTTGTTTTTGAACAAGATGAACCAGTTAAAACTAATCTTCCTTATCCTTTTCGTCTAAATGAGCAAAAACGTCAAGATAAAAATGACATAATGAAGGAAAAGTTTTTTAAGATGCTTCAAGACATTCGCTTTGATTTGAGTCTTCCTGATGCTGTTGTGTTAATGCCAAAGTTTTCATCAATGGTTAAAAATTTGTTAAATAATAAAGATAAATTGTATGAAATGTCGACTACACCCTTGAATGCGAATTGCTCGGCAGTGCTCCTTAAGAAGCTTCCCGAAAAGCTTGAAGACCCCGGCAAGTTCTTGATTCCATGTAATTTTCCCGGAATGGTTCAATGCTTCGCCTTAGCCGATTTAGGTGCTAGCATTAACCTTATGCCGTTATCCGTCTGGCAGAAGTTGTCTTTACCCGCTTTGACTCCTACACGAATGACACTCGAGCTTGCCTACCGTTCTACCTCGCGTCCTAAAGGCATAGCCGAGGATGTCATCGTTAATGTGGGAAAATTTCACTTTTCGGCTGATTTTGTTGTTGTCGATTTCGATCCCGATCCAAGGGTTCCTCTCATTCTCGGGAGAGGTTTCCTCAAGACGGGCCGTGCTTTGATCGATGTGTACGATGAAGAGATTTCCTTGCGAGATGGTCATGAAGCCATCACGTTTAACCTAGACCAAACAGCAAGATATTCCTCCACCGATGAACCCATGACCATAAACAAAATTGATGTCATTGATGAAGTTTCTGATGAGTATTCTCAAGAGATACTCGGATTTTCAAGTGGCAATCCCACTTCTACTCTTTCTACCCCCACAAATAATTCTTCATCTTCAACCTCTATTGATGATTCTTATCCTTTTTCTGAACCTATAATTTTCGACTCTTCCCCTTCTTTCACTCCGTTTGAAGGAGGTGATTTCTTTTTGGAAGAAGTCGATGATTTTCTCTCTACCGATACATCTTCATCATCGGATATTCATGATTCTTACTACGATCCGGAGGGAGACATTCTTTTGCTTGAAAAACTTTTGAATGAAGATCCCTTTTCACCTCTCCCTCCGAAGGATCTCTATGTTGAAGAAGTCAAAGAGGTCGAGCCATCTTACGAAAAGCCTCCAGAACTCGAGCTTAAGGATTTACCTCCTCATCTTGAATACGCATTCTTGGAAGGAACCGACAAATTTCCCGTCATCATTTCTAAACACCTTCAAGATGAGGAGAAGAACCGTCTCGTTGATATGCTTAAGAAGCACAAAGATGCCATAGCTTGGCGTATTTCCGACATAAAGGGCATAGACCCTCGTTTTTGCACCCACAAGATTTTACTCGAAAACGATTCTAAGCCGTCCATCCAACAACAACGACGGGTTAACCCAAAAATCCATGATGTGATCAAAAATGAAGTTATCAAACTACTTGACGCTGGGATGATTTACCCCATTTCTGATAGCTCGTGGGTTAGCCCGGTCCATTGTGTGCCAAAGAAGGGTGGTATGACTGTCGTGACAAATGAAGATAACGAGCTTATTCCTACACGTCTTGTTACCGGTTGGAGAGTTTGCATCGACTATCGAAAGCTCAACGAAGCAACTCGAAAGGACCATTTTCCGCTTCCTTTCATGGATCAAATGATTGAACGACTGGCAGGAAATGAGTTTTATTGTTTTCTTGATGGTTTTTCTGGCTATTTTCAAATTCCCATTGATCCTCCCGATCAAGAGAAAACCACTTTTACTTGCCCTTATGGGACGTTTGCCTATCGACGTATGCCCTTTGGCTTATGCAATGCTCCAGGCACGTTCCAGAGGTGTATGACCGCTATTTTTCAAAACATGATCGGGAAGACAATGGAAATTTTTATGGATGATTTTTCTGTGTATGGTGATTCATTTTCGTCTTGTCTCTCCCATTTAGAACAAATGCTCCAAAGGTGTGAAGACACTAACCTAGTTCTGAATTGGGAGAAGTGTCACTTTATGGTTAAAGAGGGTATAGTCCTCGGCCATAAAATCTCAAAAGCCGGGATTGAGGTGGATAGAGCCAAAGTCAATGTTATCGCAAAACTACCTCATCCCATGACCGTCAAGGGATTTCGAAGTTTCCTCGGTCATGCTGGCTTTTACAGACGTTTCATACAGGACTTTTCAAAAATAGCCCGACCATTGACCCATCTTTTAGAAAAAGATGCCCCGTTCATCTTCACCAATGAGTGCATTGATGCATTTAATACCCTTAAAAAGAAGTTAACGGAGGCTCCTATTTTAGTTTCCCCCGACTGGGATTTGCCCTTTGAATTAATGTGCGATGCTAGTGACTATGCAATCGGGGCGGTTCTGGGGCAACGCAAGGACAAATATTTTCGGCCTATACACTATGCAAGCAAAACAATGAATAGTGCTCAATCTCATTACATCACAACTGAAAAAGAGATGTTGGCAGTAATTTATGCTTTTGAAAAATTTCGATCATATCTGCTTTTAATGAAATGCATAGTGTATACGGACCATTCAGCCCTCAAATACCTAATGACCAAACAAGATGCCAAGTCCAGATTAATGCGATGGGTTCTTTTGCTCCAAGAATTTAATGTCGAGATCCGCGACAAGAAAGGAGCAGAAAACCTAGCCGCTGACCATTTATCCCGGCTTGAAAATCCTCATCAAGGTGTTCTCGAGAAAAAGGATATTAATGACTCATTTCCTCTCGAGACACTTGAGAGTGTGTCATTTTGTGATTCTAGTACCCCATGGTTTGCCGATTTTGCAAACTATCATGCAGGGAATTTTATCAGAAAAGGAATGTCGACCCAAGACAAAAAGAAATTTTTCAAAGATGTTAAACAATATTTTTGGGACGACCCTTATTTGTTCAAAGTTTGTGCCGACCAAATCATTCGGAGATTTGTCCATGGTAAAGAGGCCGAAGCTATTTTGATGGCATGCCACAATGGCCCCACAGGGGGACATCATGGTGCCAACCTTACGGCTAAAAAAGTTGTTGACTCCGGTTTCTTCTGGCCTTCGATCTACCGCGATGCACAGGACATGGTGAAGTCTTGTGACGCATGCCAACGACAAGGAAAAATTTCGCATCGGGATGAGATGCCTCAAAATTCTATCCAAGTTTGCGAAATCTTTGACGTGTGGGGGATCGATTTCATGGGACCATTTCCATCTTAATAAAGGAAACAAATACATCCTCGTGGCGGTCGATTATTTGTCTAAATGGGTCGAAGCCAAAGCTCTCCCAACTAACGACGCCCGAGTGGTTGTAAAATTTTTGAAAAGTTTTTTTGCCAGATTTGGTACACCTCGAGCTATCATCAGTGACCGTGGTACTCATTTTTGTAATGACCAGTTTTCAAAAGTTATGTCAAAATATGGTGTTACCCATTGACTTAGTACCGCGTATCATCCACAAACTAGTGGCCAAGTCGAGGTGTCGAATCGTGGTTTAAAAAGGATTTTGGAAAGGACAGTGGGTGAGAATCGTTCTTCTTGGTCGGACAAGTTAGATGATGCACTCTGGGCCTTCCGCACAGCTTATAAAACACCAATCGGTTGTACCCCTTACAAGCTTGTGTATGGAAAGGCATGTCATCTTCCGATCGAGCTAGAGCATCGAGCCTACTGGGCCCTAAAACATGTGAATTATGATTTAAAAACCGCGGGTGATCACCAAAAAATCCAGTTGAATAAATTGAATGAACTCCGTGATCAAGCTTATGAAAATTCTTTAATTTATAAGGAGAAAACCAAACAGATTCATGATTCAAAAATCAAAAATCATGTTTTTAATGTCGGTGATCAAGTTTTGCTTTTTAACTCAAGGTTAAAAATATTTTCTGGGAAGCTTAAGTCCCATTGGTCTGGATGTTTACCGTTGCCCAAGTTTTACCATATGGAACAATTGAACTTTCTCAACCAAATGGGCCAAATATCAAGGTAAACGGTCATCGTTTGAAACATTACTTTGGAGGGGACATACCATCTTTGGTTATCCCGGATCTCCAGACTTTTCCCAAGGACATCTAATTCGGGGATCGAGTCAAGCTAAGTGACTCGGTGACCAAAAACAAAGCGCTTCGTGGGAGGCACCCCATGCTTATCCTTTTTATTTTATTATCTAATAAGTAACGCGAGGAGGGCGACCTCTTCCAATCTTGTGTTGGCTTGGTTGTTTGTGTTTGTGCAGATTTCCCCAATTCATGATGACTCTCGTGCTCGTTGGATCATCTCATCTCTACTCGAGTCCCATGTATTGAAGCTTGCTTGGAAATCAAAATATCCAAATTCTTATCGACTAACGGTATCTTTGGCATACTTAATAAACGGCCTTGGATCTATTTTTAGGATTTCTCTTACCTTTTTAAACATTGAGGACAATGCTTATCTTTAGTCTGGGGGGGGGGGGTGAATCTTCGATTTGATTGACCTAGCACTTTCACCATTGCTNCAAAATATCCAAATTCTTATCGACTAACGGTATCTTTGGCATACTTAATAAACGGCCTTGGATCTATTGTTAGGATTTCTCTTACCTTTTTAAACATTGAGGACAATGCTTATCTTTAGTCTGGGGGGGGGGGTGAATCTTCGATTTGATTGACCTAGCACTTTCACCATTGCTGTTTACTTACGCAACCCCGTTTTTCCTCAAAAATCCAAAAAATTGAAAAATTGTGAAAATTTTCAAAGAGAAAAAGCACTAAAAAAAATGAAAAAAAAATTAAAAATTATGCAAAAATAGAATAAAAGTTGTGACACCGTGTTTTGACTTTCCTACTAGGTAAGAGTGAGAATAAAAATTTTGACTTGATCCGGGCGTGTTGAGCCCTAGCTTGTCTCCCTTAACCAAAATAATCTTTAAAAATGATTATGGCTAAGCATTCGCGGATCTCATTATTTGAGATTTTAAATTTGCGAAGAACGTGAAATGATAGAGTTTCTTTAGAAGTTAGATGCTAAGCATAGAGTAGTTGGATCTCTTTAAAGCTCATCGAAGGTACTCATGTCTTTTTGTTCCCACAAAATTGCTTCACCCCATATATGTGCAAAATAATTAAAGATGTTAGGTTTAGCCGATGAGTAGTTCTTTATCTTCTTAAGAGAATCTTTGCTTGGGAAATTGGGTACACATCATGGATACACGTCAATTGAGTTGTATTGTATATCGTTGAATAAGCGTAGTACGCATGTGGTTTCGGAGCTACCCAAAAGCCCGTTGTTATGTATGAGCTAAGGTGCTTTAAGACTTCGGATTGAGATCGGGCCTTGGATCCTAGATTCCAACCCTAGCAGTTGGCGGTAGGTCTTGGACTGAAACCGTGAAGGTTCGGAGTTGAGAAGTTACTAAGGCAAGAAAAAGAAAGAAAAAAGAAAAAAAAAAGTATCAAGAAAAGAAAAAGAAAAAGAAAAGAAAGAATAAGGATGTATGTTGAAGATTTATGGATCATGAGTTCTAGTGTTAAGACTAAAGTTGGTCGCGCGTGAGGTGCATGTTACGATCCTAGATCGGACGCATGAGGTGCACGTGAAATGTACTCGCCAACTTATGTCTATTTTTGATGTATTCCAAAGTCTTTGTATGTATCCAATATCCTTGATGTGGACCACATTTCTCTTGCAAACCTTCTTAAGAGAAGATCGATAACTACTTAGCGTATGAATTTGGTATCTTTATCGGACTAAAAACTATGAAACGAGATGCTTATGAAGAAATTCATTTCTCTCACAAAAATAAAATAATGAGATACAAAAATAGGAAAATGGGAGCAAGCGGTACACGAGTAACTTCCATGAGTAGCGTTGGCATCTAACTTGTAATTAAACAATGATCCGTTTTTACGCTTAGTTTGGGGGCTTGTGAAAAATCAGGGACGATGAATTTTATCCAATCGGTCACTTTTCTATGAATCGTGTTCTTGCTCTATGACCCTTAATCGTTATTGAAAGATAATGAAAGTCAAGCACACCGTCATAAGCTAAAGTAGTGTAATATATGATGTACATAGTCAAAAATGGAAAACCGGGGCGTTTTAGGGAATAAATGATTTCGTATCTCTCTTGAACGTTTTGCTACTTTTCAAAGTTAGTAAAGAGAGGTGTGAAATTATTTATCTCTAAAGCGTGACGTGATTACATTGCGTGAGGACACGCAATACCTTAGTCTGGGGGATTTTGGTATGTGCTTATTCACATACCTTTTATTCACCATTTTCAGACCCTAAAAGACCAAAAACTAACGTTAAACGCCAAAGATATCGTGTTTTTGTGTTTGTGACTGTGCAGGAAAGGATATTGCAAAAACGACATCAAAATCAACCAAAAAGCCCTAAACGAGCACGAGATGTGGAAAAGAGTCTTAAAGTGAAGCCAAAGATGAAATTTGCCTAAGAAAAGCCCGTGACGACGAATTTATTTCTTAAAGGCTCAAGAAAATAAAAGAGACGCTTAATCGAAGTTCAAAGTTAAATATCAAGATAAGCTTCACAAATTCGAGCAAGTGATCACTTTTAAGTCTTCAAAGACCTTTGGAAAGCACGTCAACACGCTACCTCAAGTTACAAGGACTTACGTTTAATTGTTAGAACATTTAGTAGCGTTGTAATAGAAGTTTATGTGTAGCTTTCATGAGATATCAAAGTATAGGGGCTAAACCGTACACGATGTAAAAAAGGGAAGCTTCCTTGCTCCCTTAAATACCCCCCCTTAGCCTCATTTGTAAGCTAGTTTTTATTGAGTCTTAGTTAGTCTTAGTTTATTTTGAGTCTTAGTGTAAGTTTTATTTTGAATGCAAGTTTATATTTCATGTCTTAAACCTTTCATCTAGCTTATTTACGCTTCTTTACAATCTTTTTCTTGGAAATCTTTACATCTTTTTGAGCTTATTCTCGTGTCATATTAATCTTTTACAAAAGCTTATATTATTTCTACCACCTTTGCATGGTTTTGGATTCGAATGATATAAAAAATAATGGGGTAAAGCTTATTTTGAGTCGTTGGCTTATTTAGTAGCTTATTTAGTGTCTAAAATTAGTTTTCTACAAGGTTTTCATTAGTTCTTCATTACATATAATCGTTGGTTTCAAGTTAATAAAGTTCCAGCCTAATTTTTGTCCTTAGCGAGTTTGGTATTTAGGGTTTTGCGAGTTGGGTAAATTTATTGCGAGTATGGCATTGAGTCTAGCGAGTATGAAACTTTTCTAAATTATTGCGAGTATCAAACCATATTTTAGCGAGTATCAGATTTCAATTTTTGCGAGTATTAGTTTTTTCTAGCGAGTATGCTATCTTAGGTTGCGAGTATCACTTGGCAACTTATTCTTAGCGAGTATCAAACTAAATCCTAGCGAGTATCATTTTACTTTTAGCGAGTATGGAAATTTTTAGAGTTCTTGCGAGTATGGTTTCCTATTCTTTGCGAGTATGGGTCCAAAATAGCGAGTAAGGATTTTCTAGATTTCGAGTTTACGTGTCTATTTGTGTCAAGTTTCATTCGTTTATAAGCCGGTCTAGGCTTTTCTCCACCTCATCGTTAATCGAGTGAGGTTTTATTCTACTTACTTCTAAACGAAACTCCGTCAAAATTTCTAAAAACCTTTCTAGTTTTATTTCACTTAGCTTAATTTCTTTTCTATTTGGTTTAAGTTTTAGTACGTTACATCTTTAAACTTTTCTTTAGTTAAACTTTTCTTTTAGTTAATTAAATACAAAACTCCAAAAAGATTTTCCTTTTTACTTTCTTTTATACTTAGAAGTTTTAATTTCATTTTCATTACGTATACGTAGACTTATGTTTTCTTTTCTTGTTCAACTTATTTCTTTTAATCTCGTACTTTATTACATTTAAGTTTTAAACAAGTTTTCGTAGTATAAACAAAAACCAAATCTCATCTTTCAAACTTATTCATCTCACATAACTCACGACTCAAGTGACAAGATCAATTCAACTCTCGTTGGGACAACGATCCGTGTTTAAGCTTCACCGCTTGATTCTGCCACGATCAAAATTTTGGCGCCGCTGCCGGGGAGCGGTTGATAAGATTAAGTCATTAGATCGTTGAATATTGTGTTTTGAAGAACCTTCTTTTGGAAGTTATTGTTTTTCATAAACATAAAAACAAAAAAAATTATAAAACCTATACCAAAAAGATTTTCATTTCAACTTACTTTTTCAATTTGTTTCACTTTGATTTGTTTGGTTTTGTATGAACACCCGTTCTTCTTATAACGAACTTTTTCCACCACTTCCTAATCCCGAGAGTCTTATACGACGTCCAAACTGTGTTAATCTTCAAAACCTCGAGGAAATGAACAACAACAACAACGGTGCACAACCCAACAGGGGTCCCAACGGAGGAGATCCCCAACCTTTTCATGATCCACGTCCAATGGAGGAACAACTCCAATCACCTTTCCAAGGTGTGAGGAGAGCCATCGTGATTCCCGATATTCAAGCAAATCACTTTGAAATCAATCATGGATTACTCAATCTCATTTCGGGTATATCCTATCACAGGTTTGATCACGAAGATCCTTATGTTCACATTCGGAACTTAACCGACATTGCTGAAACCATTAAAATCAACCAAGTTCCTTATGATGTTGTCAAAATGAAATTGTTTCCCTTTTCTCTCAAAGGAGCTGCTCGAACTTGGTTGGAAAAAGAACCCCCTAATTCGATTCATACTTGGAATGATTTAGCCAACAAGTTCCTCAACCATTTCTGTCCACCTTCTAAAACCTAAAATCTTCGTACTCAAATCTTTCGGTTCCAACAAGCTTTCGATGAATCATTCAGCGAGGCTTGGGATCGTTTCAAAGAGTTACTTGAAAAGTGTCCTAATCACGGGTTTTCTGAATTGCATCAAATTGATACGTTCTACAATGGTTTGAATCCCGCTGATCAAGATTCGCTCAATTCTGCTGCTGGTGGTAATTTGTTAGCTCGAAACACTCAAGAAGCTTTCACGATCATTGAAAACAAAGCAAAAGTTAGAACTTCTCGAAATAAAACACAAGTTTCAAGTGCTAGTAACAAGTCTAACGACGATGTTTTGTCTCACGTTATCGAGTCTAACAAACAAAACGCTGATGCTATTGCTGCTCTTACAAAACAAATGGGATTTTTTATTCAAAACAAAGAACAAACTTCTCAAACCGTCAATGCTATTAACCAAAGTTGTGAAACTTGTGGTGGTCCCCATTCGTATTACGAGTGTTCAACAACTAACGTTGCTAACGAGAATGTGTACGCCGCTAACATGGGTGGTAACGCTTACCAACCCCAAGGAGATCGAAATCTTCTCAGCTACCGTTCAACCAATTACCTTGGACCACCACCCGGTTTTCAAAACCCGCCTCCAAATCAAAATGTGCAAAATCATGGCAATCAAGTTAATCAGAATCAAAGTCGAGTGACTCAAGGTTTTCAGAATCAAAATTAAGGATTTAACCAAAATCGCGGTTTTCAAAGTAATCATGGAAATTTTGCAAATCAAGGTGCTAATTATGGAAACTTTAATCATGAGAATCAAAATTTTCAAAATCAAGGTTTCAACAACGCCCCTGGGCAAACTTTTAACCAAAACCAAGGTGTTGTTCAAAATCAATCGAACACAGATGAGTTGTTGGCAGAATTACTTCGTCAAAATCAAAACCAACAAACTATCATGCAAAGTCAGCAAACACAACTTAAAAATCACGAAGAAACAACCAGATTGTTGATTAAGGAAATGCTTGATATGAAAAAGTCTTTAAAGTCAAGGCGATCACAACACGCAGTGGAGTTTCATACAAAGGACCAATGGTTCCAACTACCTCTTATTCTCCTCCTTCAAAGGTAGTGGACCGTGCAACCGAGGTAACAACGGATACGAGAATTCCTATTCACCAAGGAAGGACCAAAAATATCCAACCTCCGGTGGTTCAACCGATCAATGAAAATGCAATTGTGTCAAAAGGAAAAGAAAAAGTTGTTTTTGAACAAGATGAACCAGTTAAAACTAATCTTCCTTATCCTTTTCGTCTAAATGAGCAAAAACGTCAAGATAAAAATGACATAATGAAGGAAAAGTTTTTTAAGATGTTTCAAGACATTCGCTTTGATTTGAGTCTTCCTGATGCTGTTGTGTTAATGCCAAAGTTTTCATCAATGGTTAAAAACTTGTTAAATAATAAAGATAAATTGTATGAAATGTCGACTACACCCTTGAATGCGAATTGCTCGGCGATGCTCCTTAAGAAGCTTCCCGAAAAGCTTGAAGACCCCGGCAAGTTCTTGATTCCATTTAATTTTCCCAGAATGGTTCATTGCTTCGCCTTAGCCGATTTAGGTGCTAGCATTAACCTTATGCCGTTATCCGTCTGGCAGAAGTTGTCTTTACCCGCTTTGACTCCTACACGAATGACACTCGAGCTTGCCGACCGTTCTACCTCTCGTCCTAAAGGCATAGCCGAGGATGTCATCGTCAATGTGGGAAAATTTCACTTTCCGGCTGATTTTGTTGTTGTCGATTTCGATCCCGATCCAAGGGTTCCTCTCATTCTCGGGAGAGGTTTCCTCAAGACGGGCCGTGCTTTGATTGATGTGTACGATGAAGAGATTACCTTGCGAGATGGTCATGAAGCCATCACGTTTAACCTAGACCAAACAGCAAGATATTCCTCCACCGATGAACCCATGACCATAAACAAAATTGATGTCATTGATGATGTTTCTGATGAGTATTCTCAAGAGATACTCGGATTTTCAAGTGGCAATCCCACTTCTACTCTTTCTACCCCCACAAATAATTCTTCATCTTCACCCTCTATTGATGATTCTTATCCTTCTTCTCAACCTATAATTTCCCACTCTTCCCCTTCTTTCACTCCGTTTGAAGGAGGTGATTTCTTTTTGGAAGAAGTCGATGATTTTCTCTCTACCGATACATCTTCATCGTCGGATACTGATGATTCTTACTACGATCCGGAGGGAGACATTCTTTTACTTGAAAAACTTTTGAATGAAGATCCCTTTTCACCTATCCCTCCGAAGGATCTCTATGTTGAAGAAATCAAAGAGGTCGAGCCATCTTACGAAAAGCCTCCAGAACTCGAGCTTAAGGATTTACCTCCTCATCTTGAATACGCATTCTTGGAAGGAACCGACAAATTTCCCGTCATCATTTCTAAACACCTTCAAGATGAGGAGAAGAACCGTCTCGTTGATATGCTTAAGAAGCACAAAGATGCCATAACTTTTCGTATTTCCGACATCAAGGGCATAGACCCTCGTTTTTGATCCCACAAAATTTTACTCGAAAACGATTCTAAGCCGTCCATCCAACAACAACGACGGGTTAACCCAAAAATCCATGATGTGATCAAAAATGAAATTATCAAATTACTCGACGTTGGGATGATTTACCCCATTTCTGATAGCTCGTGGGTTAGACCGGTCCATTGTGTGCCAAAGAAGGGTGGTATGACTGTCGTGACAAATGAAGATAACGCTTATTCCTACACGTCTTGTTACCGGCTGGAGAGTTTGCATCGACTATCGAAAGCTCAACGAAGCAACTCGAAAGGACCATTTTCCGCTTCCTTTCATGGATCAAATGACTGAACGACTGGCAGGAAATGAGTTTTATTTTTTTCTTTATGGTTTTTCTGGCTATTTTCAAATTCCCATTGATCCTCCCGATCAAGAGAAAACCACTTTTACTTGCCCTTATGGGACGTTTGCCTATCGACGTATGCCCTTTGGCTTATGCAATGCTCCAGGCACATTCCAGAGGTGTATGACCCCTATTTTTCAAAACATGATCGGGAAGACAATGGAAGTTTTTATGGATGATTTTTCTGTGTATGGTGATTCATTTTCGTCTTGTCTCTCCCATTTAGAACAAATGCTCCAAAGGTGTGAAGACACTAACCTAGTTCTGAATTGGGAGAAGTGTCACTTTATGGTTAAAGAGGGTATAGTCCTCGGCTATAAAATCTCAAAAGCCGGGATTGAGGTGGATAGAGCCAAAGTCGATGTTATCGCAAAACTACCTCATCCCACGACCGTCAAGGGAATTCGAAGTTTCCTCGGTCATGCTGGCTTTTATAGATGTTTCATACAAGACTTTTCAAAAATAGCCCGACCATTGACCCATCTTTTAGAAAAAGATGCCCCGTTCATCTTCACCAATGAGTGCATTGATGCATTTAATACCCTTAAAAAGAAGTTAACGGAGGCTCCTATTTTAGTTGCCCCCGACTGGGATTTGCCCTTTGAATTAATGTGCGATGCTAGTGACTATGCAATCGGGGCGGTTCTGGGGCAACGCAAGGACAAATATTTTCGGCCTATACACTATGCAAGCAAAACGATGAATAGTGCTCAATCTCATTACACCACAACTGAAAAAGAGATGTTGGCAGTAATTTATGCTTTTGAAAAATTTCGATCATATCTGCTTTTAAAGAAATGCATAGTGTATACGGACCATTCAGCCCTCAAATACCTAATGACCAAACAAGATGCCAAGTCCAGATTAATGCGATGGGTTCTTTTGCTCCAAGAATTTAATGTCGAGATCCGCGACAAGAAAGGAGCAGAAAACCTAGCCGCTGACCATTTATCCCGGCTTGAAAATCCTCATCAAGGTGTTCTCGAGAAAAAGGATATTAATGACTCATTTCCTCTCGAGACACTTAATAAAAGTTGTGACACCGTGTTTTGACTTTCCTACTAGGTAAGAGTGAGAATAAAAATTTTGACTTGATCCGGGCGTGTTGAGCCCTAGCTTGTCTCCCTTAACCAAAATAATCTTTAAAAATGATTATGGCTAAGCATTCGCGGATCTCATTATTTGAGATTTTAAATTTGCGAAGAACGTGAAATGATAGAGTTTCTTTAGAAGTTAGATGCTAAGCATAGAGTAGTTGGATCTCTTTAAAGCTCATCGAAGGTACTCATGTCTTTTTGTTCCCACAAAATTGCTTCACCCCATATCTGTGAAAAATAATTAAAGATGTTAGGTTTAGCCGATGAGTAGTTCTTGGTCTTCTTGAGAGAATCTTTGCTTGAAAAATTGGGTACACATCAAGGATACACGCCAGTTGAGTTGTATTGTATTGTATTTCGTTGTATTGCGTAGTACGCATGTGGTTTCGGAGCTACCCTAAAGCCCGGTATTCATAAGAGCTAAAGTGCTTTAAGACTTCGGATTGAGATCGGACCTTAGATCCTACATTCTAACCCTAGCAGTTGGCGGTAGGTCTTAGATTGAAACCGTGAACGTTCGGAGTTAAGAAGTTACTAAGGCAAGAAAAAAAATAAAAAAAAGAGATGTATGAAAATTTATGGATTATGAGTTTAAGTGTTAAGTCTAAAGTTGGTCGAGCATAAGTTACATGTGGATGATCCTATATTGGACGCATGAGGTGCACACCAACTTATGTCTTTGTATTCCAAAGTCTTTGTATGTATCCAATATCCTTGATGTGGACCACATTTCTCAAGCAAACCTTCTTAAGAGAAGATCGATAACTACTTAGCGTCTTGATTTGGTATCTTTATCGGACTAAAAACTATGAAACGAGATGCTTATGAAGAAATTCATTTCTCTCACAAAAATAAAATAATGAGATACAAAAATAGGAAAATGGGAGCAAGAGGTACACGATTAACTTCCATGGGTTGCGTTAGCATCTAATTTGTAATTAAACAATGATCCGTTTTTACGCTTAGTTTGGGGGCTTGTGAAAAATCAGGGACGATGAATTTTATCCAATCGGTCACTTTTCTATGAATCGTGTTCTTACTCTATGACCCTTAATCGTTATTGAAAGATAATGAAAGTCAAGCACACCGTCATAAGCTAAAGTAGTGTAATATAGGATGTACATAGTCAAAAATGGAAAACCGGGGCGTTTTAGGAATAAATGATTTCATATCTCTCTTGAACGTTTTGCTACTTTTTAAAGTTAGTAAAGAGAAGTGTGAAATTACTTATCTTTAAAGCGTGACGTGATTACACTGCGTGAGAACTTGCAATACCTTAGTCTGGGGGATTTTGGTATGTGCTTATTCACATACCTTTTATTCACCATATTTAGACTCTAAAAGATCAAAAACTAACGTTAAACGCCAAAGATATCGTGTTTTTGTGTTTGTGACTGTGCAGGTAAGGATATTGCAAAAACAACATAGAAATCAACCAAAAAGCCTAAAACGAGCNGATTACACTGCGTGAGAACTTGCAATACCTTAGTCTGGGGGATTTTGGTATGTGCTTATTCACATACCTTTTATTCACCATATTTAGACTCTAAAAGATCAAAAACTAACGTTAAACGCCAAAGATATCGTGTTTTTGTGTTTGTGACTGTGCAGGTAAGGATATTGCAAAAACAACATAGAAATCAACCAAAAAGCCTAAAACGAGCACGAGATGTGGAAAAAAAGTCTTAAAGTGAAGCCAAAGATGAAATTTGCCTAAGAAAAGCCCGTGACGACGAATTAATTTCTTAAAGGCTCAAGAAAATAAAAGAGACGCTTAATTGAAGTTCAACGTTAAATATCAAGATAAGCTTCACAAATTCGAGCAAGTGATCACTTTTAAGTCTTCAAAGACCTTTGGAAAGCACGTCAACACGCTACCTCAAGTTACAAGGACTTACGTTTAATTGTTAGAACATTTAGTAGCGTTGTAATAGAAGTTTATGTGTAGCTTTCATGAGATATCAAATTATAGGGGCTAAACCGTACACGATGTAAAAAAGGGAAGCTTCCTTACTCCCTTAAATACCCCCCCCCCTAGCCTCATTTGTAAGCTAGTTTTTTATTGAGTCTTAG
>LBNU01018683.1:154692-165592 GCA_014162995.1 Artemisia annua | reverse complement strand
CACGTTGCCAAAAATCCATCACTGTCAATATGGAACTAACTCAAAGTAACCTTAGCTTAAATGTAGAAACTATAAATTTAATACACAAAACTATACATATATGGCATTTATATACTCTTCCACATATCTAATTGCCAAACACAAAGGCCCCTCGAAGCAATTTAGAACACTTAACTTTGCAATTTAATTGATAGATAAGCATATTAAATAAGATACTGGAATTACGAACATCTAGTATAGAAGCCATATAAACTCAAAGTAAAATAGCAATGTGTTATACTACATAGCATAGGCTTATTCAATTTCATGACACAAAAAGCCTTTAGAAGAAGATGCTCCATGACTCTACCGTATAAACGAAATCCCTATTTATATATGATTCTCAAACATTCGTTTTACCAAAGATACGAAGCCGCTCATTATCATATGAAATTGTCCACTTTAGCACCTCTGCCTCATGGGGTTTGTTCTTGGTACAAACCCCTATATTAGACATGTTACGTGACAACCTTTTCAGAGCGTCTAGCTTTTAGTGTTTAGAATATAATGCTTGGTTAGCAACGGCCATTTAGCTTTTGTATTTTGCTAATCAGCTCCTATTTGAAACGCCAATAAATAAGCTTCTAGCTTTTACATCACTTTACACTTTATAATTACAAAGAAAAGCACCAACAACATTGTACTAAAACGCGTCCTACAAGTCAAGGTCATACATTGGTTGTGTTTCTCGACGAGCTCTTAGGATTATTTAGTTTTATATAATGCTCATTTGGCTTGTGAATTTCGTTAAAATCCTCCTACTTGAATCGCTACAAAATAAGAGTTTACCTTTACATCAGTTTACACTTTATAATTACAAATACAGCTATGCTACCAAATACTTATATCATTTTGTGTAACACATTTACTTAAAAACTTAAAGAATGAGTAATGTTGGTAGACTAAAGCTATGTTTGGCACAGAGATTTTTGGAGCTTTTTGGGGCGATGAGCTTTTTGATTTTTATTGTTCGTCTGGCAAAGGAGCTGTGAGCTTTGCTATTTTTTAGGAATGCTCATTTTTCCAATGCTTCTTTAAGAAGCTGTGAGCGGTGAGCTGTGGCTACTGCTCACAGCTCACAGCTACTTTTACCAAACACACCCTAAATTACCCCTACTTATAAAAGTCAACACAATCTATAAAATACAATTTAAACCACTGCTTTCTTTACTCTCACTTACCCCGCACCCATATATACATTGTCGTCGCTAAGCGCGGGTAATCGTCTATAATTACATACACATCCACATTATCAAACACTTTTATAAAACAAACACCTACAGCACCATGGTACCAAAAAGTAGATAAAAATTATTACTACTATTAAAATAATCAAAATTGAGCTAATGAGCAATACAATTTAGGGTTGCAAATAATTAGGGCTCAAAATAACAAAATAAAATTATACATAAATTAGATTAATAAAAACTAAATACATTTATGTAAAGGATAAAGAGATAAGATGTGTGTTACCGCTTACCGGAAAAAAATGAACGGTGGCCGGAAAATTATGAGGTGTGGTGGTGATCGCCGGGTGGTTGTAGACGCTGTAAATAAGTTGCGAGGGTGTGACCGTGTGAGGTATACGGACTTTTGTGTTTGTGTGTTTTTGTAATTTTTCTTTTTTTTAACTTTTATGAGCATAGAGTTAAGGGGTGTTTGTTTTTTTTGGCTTATTATAATACTTGTTGGCTTATGTATGTTTACTCCATTACAAAAGTTGAATATATAACTGATATTTGTCATAAAACCAATGAATTAATTCTAGTCATTATTTTTTTTTTATCAAAACCAACAAGAAAAGAAAAAAGAACAAACTTCCGCCTTTTTTAAAAGGTTACAATATCGTAAACCGTTAATCGTACGCGAACAAAAACATTAAATGCAGACGAGAATTAAATTATTTTTCAATAGATATGTATGTAATGAATACTTATCGAGACTTAATAAAATATAAAAAAAAAAAAAAAAAAAAAAAAAAAAAAAAAAAAATCGCCCAGAAAAATCATATGTGATTTGTAAAAAGGGTTATTACTCAAAAATGTTACTAAAGTTTCCCCAAAATTTGATTTACGTTACTTTACTTTTTTTTGTAACAAAGAGATTACCATTGTTTACGTGATTGGTTCAATATATCACTCATTTAATTCGACCATGTGTAACCCAATATTGCCGGTCACATTCCACGCTGGCATCATTATGTGGCACTAGGGGTTTTTAAATTGCGTTGACCATGACCCGAGTTTTATATTAACGGGTTGATCCCCATTAATAAACAAATCACCCCCTTTTTAATCCAAACCCTAAAAACACACACATCCTCAATCACACGCTAAAAACAAATCACCCCTTTTTTTTGCAATTGGTCTTTGATTTATGGTTGTCATCTTCCCAACAAGGTAATAATTTGAGACAAGATGCTAGTTTTAATTGTTTATTATCACTGATTTACTATTTAGAAATTAGGGTTTTTGCTTGCAATTTAGGGATTTTTTAAATTAACGATTTTGTTTGTTATTTTTCTTGTTTTCAGATGGCATCTTCATCATCTACTTCCACTTTTCTCATAAAATTTCATCGAGGTGGTGTTTTTGTAAGGGATCCTTTTTGTTATGACTATGACATGCTTAGTGAAATAACAAATGTGAATGTTTCTGAGTTGGGTTATGTGGGTTTAGTTAAACTTTTAGTAGCTCAATGTGCTAGTGACATCCAACAATTTTTTTATGCTGTTCCTGGTTTAGACTTAGAGGCAGGACTGAGATCCTTAAAAAATGAAGCTGACTTAAAAAAATGTGTTGAACTAGGTGAAAAACATGGTAATGTGTTACATATTTATGTGTCTCACTCTGTTTTTGAATTACATGATGCCACTTCCCCTACTGCTCTACCACAAGTTGAAAATGTCTAGCCAGGGGTGGTAAAGTGCCTGCTAGGGGTGGTAACTTACCTGTTACACAAGAAACACAGATGTCAACTCCACAAGAACCATCTACACAAGAACCATCTACACCACCTCATCTGATTGTACAAACACAGATGTCAACTCCACCACCTGGGTTTGAGATGAATGCACCAAGTGGTGGTGTCACCACAAGGAGTGGTGGTAAAAGGTTTAGGGATGGTGGTGTGACCATGAGGGGTGGTGGTGTGACCACAAGGGGTGGTGGTGTGAACATGAGGGGTGGTGGTGTGACCACAAGAGGTGGTGGTGTAACCATGAGAGGTGGTCCATCCCCAATATTGTTCAGGAAAGGTGGAACTTTTGTTCATGCTGGAAGGTTTAGTGAACCTTGGAATAGCAGGTTTGAAGAGGGAGATGGACTTACTAGAGTCAATGGCAAATTAGTTAGAACCAGGGGCAGAGGAGATGGAAGCAAGGCAAGTAGGTATCCTCAAGGAATTAAACCCATAGGATATGGTGTTTCTTATGATCCTGTAGATGGATAGGCTATGCTAGGAGTAAGTTTGTTTCATTTATTTTCATTTTTTAAAACTAATGTACAATCAAAAACTATACTTACTTCATATTATTTTTAAGATGCAGGATGTTATAGGTATTCCAAGACCAACATGGCCACCTGGCATTACACCAGAGGATTGGAGGATACATGCTCAGTCTCAGTCACAGTCCCAAGTAGGTGAAGTTCAAGTTCAGTCAGATTCCCAAGTAGTTGAAGCTCAGGTTCAGTCACAGTCCCAATTAGGTCAAGCTGAAGTTCAGTCACAGTCCCAAGTAGTTGAAGCTCAGGTTCAGACAGAGATTGCATTAACACAGTCACAACCAATAGCATCCCAAGAAGCACAAGTGGATGCTGCAAATGAGGGACAAGATGTGGATGATGCAGAATGGCATGAAGAAGATCCAGAACCAGTTAGAAGGTCTGAAAGGATCAAGCAAATCATCTTTAACAAGCCACCTGCACCTGGACCAGGCTTGAAACCAGATAATGCAATAGAAGTCTGATATGTTGGATATGACTTGTATATGGCTTGCCAAATGTTAGGCAATTTTGTACAACAGCCATATAAGTCATTTTGAAAAACTTTGTGCTGTATTATGTTAACAGTTTCTATAACTTAGTAATCCTGGAAGATACTTGGTAATGTTGTGTACACAACACTTTATAAGTTGGTATGTTGTGTACACAACATGTCACAACAACTTTTGTATAACCTTAAACTGTTGTGTACAATGCTTTCAATGGTATTAGATGAACATAATCATTATGTTGCATCTTTTGTATAAATTTATGTTGTCTTACATTCTATTTCATTTTTTTTTGTGCAACAATAATACTCATAGTAAGGTAGAATGACACATAATATCAACATAAAACTTCATAATTTCATAACTGAAGTTAGTTTTTACAACATGTGGCATCATAACTATTACAAAAGACCACAAGCATCCATTACATACCACTAAAACCAACATACTACATCCCACAACCTAGCACTACTTACTGCCTTAAGAGACCAAAATACCACAAACAAGAGAAACTTGATTGGTAAGAACCAATCCAAAAGACCACCACCATCTTAACCTACCCTTATGAAAACTAAAGAAACTTGATAAGAACCAAAACAAGAAGCAACACAATCAACATCCTATTGTAGAAGACAACTCGAGAGTATCGATTGTTCACTTCAAGAAGCTGCTCTTGTCCATTCCTCCTATTCAAATGTAGCTCATACATCCTAGCTTGGTACCAACGATTTGGTAATGGAGCATCAACCCATTGGAAAAAATTGCAATTGGTGGTGGGATCCATGAAATTGGGACAACCAAGAAACCTTCTTGCGGGGTTATTCTCAGTCCAAGATGTTCGACATCTTGCTAATTCACCACACCCACATAATATGTTCATGATTGAATGAGATTTGGGAGGAGAAGATTAGGGTTTTATTAGAAATGGTTAAGGTAGGTTTGGGTAGGTTATAAAGGGTTAATAGTTAGTGGAAAATACATGTGGACTAGTTTGGATGAGTTGGAAAGACAAGGTGGCAAAATATATGTGAGTTGGTATAGGTAACTTGTTCTCAGCCGGTAAGAAACCATAGAAGTGATCTTATTGCAACAAACATAAATGTCGACTGACAAAATTAATCAAACCCGTAAACAATGGTAACCTCTTTGTTACAAAAAAAAGTTAAGTAACGTAAATCAAATTTTGGGGAAACTTTAGTAACATCTTTGAGTAATTACCCTTGTAAAAATCACATGTGATTCGTAAAAATCAAATATGATTTGATTTTTACGAATCACATGTGATTTTTACAAATCATATGTGATTCGTAAAAATCATATGTGATTTATTAAAATCAAATCATATGTGAGTTTTCTAGGCGAGAATTTTAAAAAAAGAATCGTCGAAAGTATATAACAATTCATGTCTATAGAAAGATAATTTAATTCTCGTCGCATTGTAGCTTGAAGATTTACTGTTTGCAAAATATGTTGTTTTAAAAAAATGTGGAAAATAGTTTTTGGTTAATTTAGATAATAAATGAATGACTATTATTGGTTCATTAGTTCTATAACAAATATGAGTTCTATATTGATCTCACCTCACTATGTCATAATAAACCTATGAAACATAAGCCGATGAACTTATATAAACCGTAACGTTTCATAATAAGTTACAAAAAGTGAACTTATGATATATATATATATATATATATATATATATATATATATATATATATATATATATATATATATATATATATATATATATATATATATATATATATATATATATATATATAAGCCTGAAACCAAATAAGCCACAAACCTGCTATATAAGCCGAAACAATACCTTCTTAATGGGTGTTTGGATTTGCGTTATGATATTGATTATCTCTTTTATCATGTTTACAAAATGTGAATCATCTATTATTAGTGTTTAGGAATATTTTTCACATAATTGATTATATGCGTTTTGATGGGTTTGATGGATACAAAACGCGGTTTTGTACAATCTATGAAAGAGGTGGTTTTTAAAAACGCGTGAAGTAAATTCATATGTGACCCACAACAAGGAAGCGTAATATATATATTACCCACTCCATTTAATTTTCATGTGCCCAACTTGGTAATGCAAATGTCTATATTTGTAATTTTACTAATTAAGTTACAAAATAATAACATTTTCCAGACACTAAAAAACTAATTATCTCATTATTGTGATATCAAACAGCATAATCAAATCTAAACACTATATTTCAAAACCGCTGATTATCTTATCATTCGTTTATAAAACGAATAATCTATTTTTAATAAGCAATCCCAAACACCCCTTTAGAATATGACTTTTGGAGCAATTGGCAAATTTAGCTACTAGTTGTAGCAATTAGCTATACACGGTATCCGTTAGTAGTTGTTGTTTGATAAAAATACAAAAAACCCGCCCAATACAGTAGCAACAAAAGAAACAATGATCGGTTGTGATGGATGACAATAACAATGCATGTCGGTCGGTGATAACGAGAAAATATATATATACAAAAAAGAAACCAAAAAAAAAACAACAAAACGTATTTCTTTAGTGATACAAAACTATAATTGTTGATGCATAGTACAACGTATTTCTTTAGTCAACGTCTAATTTCTCACCATTTTGAGTTAATACTGACATTTTAATGTGCATGTTCGTTAACATAACCCTATCTATGATTATATGTGATAACGCATGAGAGTTTTAGCGTAATAGCTAAAGGTTATACGACCATTTCAGGCCCAGAATGTCAAGGTCCGTTTTTTCATACCGTTATTGCATTATTGCCATGCGTAAACACCTCATTGATGCAGAAGGAATGCGATGAACATATCGCACGTAGTACTATGTACGGAGATTCCCTCGAATCAAGAGCCAAGAAGACAACGTCACATGTCATTCTTGTCTCCTCCATAGAGTAACCGCCACATGAGTCATCCATAGCTGTTAGATCATATCTAAACGTATCTCAAACAACCCTAAATACATCCCTATAAATAGACATACATTCCATGAACTTGCCCAAGTTCTTCTTCTCCATAAGACATACACAAAACCCTAATTGTATCCGAGTGTTACCCCAACTCAAGATAAACACTCTTATCTCGGGGTTTTTACCAAACAAGAAAGACCGAACATATGATTAGCCTTATTTCATAACACAAACGTAAATTAATCATTGCTTTTTGTATCGTACTTAACAATATGTCTTTAATTTTTTATTAATATTTATTTTCTACAAGAATAAAAATGTAATCATTCTTGAATAACTTACATTTGTTTTTTAAATGTACTTGCATAAATTGAATCTAGATTAGTACTTAACATTTTTAAGATAATTTATATACCTCTTTTTATAAAGGAGTAACACTCGGTGTAATAAAGGATATATGGACGCGTTGTCCCCCTCACCCCGCGTCTTCCCTATAACATCCTCTCCCCATCGACGCATTGTCCCTAATTTTTTTTTTTTTTTTATTATTACTTTTTTTTTGAAGTCGGTTTGTTGACTGACCGACTTGTGGAGAAGGTTGTGTGTATGAGTATATTGTGAGGTATATGTTTGCTTAAGCGGAATATATTTTGGTGGTAAAGTTGGTTGTCTTATTACACATTGTTTGTGATTATGTTAGCAGTTGATGAAAAGATTATATGGCGTTTAGTTGACGGTGATCCACTACACCCAACCTAAGATATTAGGTCAAGTATGATATTTCTGTCAGATTTTATATATTTATAATTGGGTCCTATACTGACATGGAGGTACTGGACTTGGACTACTGGAAATTAGGTGAAGTCACTGGATTGGGCTTCAAAGTTCCATAAAAAACTATTACTCTATGATTTGATAAACGATTTCGCGTGTAAAATTGAAGATGAGATAGTTCAATAGCCTATGCCGTATTCAGTATGTCAATCTCTTATTAAAGTTGTTTGGAATATTCATTTCCATGGTCGACAAGCATGTAACGGTTTTGAAAGCGGAATCATTGTAACTTGTACATAAGGGAATGTTTATGCTTGAAACTTTGAATCTAAGAATGCTAATAGTTCAACCATACCATAATGGCATATCATCTAACTCAATCATCTTTTTGACTTGAGTCGAGTTGTCGAGCCCACTACAAATCTCATACGTTTAAGTGTTAGTTAAGATCTTTTGACCTCTTTGGTCATCGCCTCTAGTCGAGTTTTCTCATCCCATACACTTCATTACTTGTTACACAACACCTATTAATGGCCTCTCCTAGGGCATTATGTCATTACCTTGTGGTACATTATGCATCTAATCTAAATGATTAAGAGAATTTTGTATAGGTTTTTGCATGTGCAAGCCACCGAAAATTAAGTTAAAACCAACAATTATTGAACACATTACACATGATTGAGCTTAAAACGTGTAATAGCTGTAAAGAAAACATCATTGAAATAAAGTGTATAATATTAACCATAACAGAAACTCTTTCTCCACAAGTTACAAATGTGTAAAAAATAATTAATTGTCAAAAAAGGAAAAGAAAAAGGAAATGAGAACAAAGTTTTGTTCAACTCATCCTCATTTCAAGCAAAGAATTATGCTCTTAGCATCTTCTTTTCTTCCTTTTAATCAGATTAAAAAGAATCCTAAGCTAAATAAACCAAAAACAAAACAATTATGAATTTACATAGCTACCCTTAACATGATCAAATCCGTAATATGACATGTACCATTTAACAAACTTCTTCAGCCCGGTCGGCAAATCGGTTGTCGGGTTATACCCTAGTTCGCGTTGAGCCAAACTAATATTCGCGTGAGTAAACGGCACATCACCGTTACCCGGCATCTCGATCACATTCTTCTTCGCCTTAATTTTCAAATTCTTTTCCAATATGTTCACTAAAGTAGGAACTGTCACGGGTGACGTGTTCCCTAAATTAAAAATCCTATACGGGGCGGGTCCCTTTTTCTTTCCACCCGTCCCGGTACTTTTCCCTGCGGTATCCAATGACGCCACACACCCTTTCACAATATCATCAATATAAGTAAAATCCCGCGCCAAGTCAACCCGGTCCTTCCCACGGTAAACCGTAATCGGCTTACCCTGCAGGATATTTTTCGTAAAAGAAAAATACGCCATATCCGGCCTACCCCACGGGCCGTAAACAGTAAAAAACCTCAACCCGGTAATCGACAACCCGTAAATATGATTATAAGTATGCGTAATCTCCTCACCCGCCTTTTTAGTAGCCGCGTAAAGTGAAGCGGGTTGGTCAGTCCGATCCGCTTCACTAAACGGCACTTTCTCATTCAGCCCATAAACCGAGCTAGAACTAGCCCAAACTATAGCGGGTTGGGGCTCAGCCGCTTTACATTGCTCCAGCAATGTAACCAAACCCGCTATATTACTATGAATATAGCTATTAGGATTCTCCATAGCATACCTAACCCCAGCCTGTGCAGCTAAATGCATCACGTGCGTAAATTTAACAACCTCAAACAGTTTGGCTAACATACGCATGTCATTAATATCACCTTCAACTATAAATATCTTATTATCTTCCAACAGATTCCTCCTAGACCTTTTTAGCGACGGATCATAATAGTCATTAAAATTATCAATACCTACAACTCCATCACCGCGTTTTTTCAACGCGAGTGCCACGTGGCTCCCGACGAATCCGGCGGCACCGGTGACCAACACCGACATCCCGTTGCTCCGCCGTATCTCCGCCGATGATCGGATCATCTTCTCGTGATAAAGGTAACGGTTACTGTTAGTTAAAAAAGCTAAATACGACGCCGTTAAAGCTATCAGAAACAGCGCCCATAGAAACATAGTGCTGGTGGAAGTAAAACATCTCTGAAGAGTGCGTCTTTTTATTTTCCCCGGAGTTGAAGGGAATAACTCCTCTTCTAATTGATGAGGCATTGTTTATAAAAATTGAGATTAGTATTATGTTATGGGGTAGGAGTAATAAGGGGCAGGTAAGATTTGACTGTACCTGCTGAATGAGGGATATGGGGAGAGGGGGATTTTATATAGCGAGAGGGTTTGCGCGTCAAGTGGGACAGCTAATGACAGGGGTTGAGAGTGTAAATTATAAATGGAAAGTAAGCACAGCTAAATAATAAGTGGTGTTGAATTTTTAGTTGTTAATTGATTGAGAGAGAACATGGTAGGCATAAACTACCCGTACGCAGTACCGGATTTTTAATAAATGTAGTTTAGTGAACATTAATTTATTAGAATTTGTAATTATTTATAAATAATTTATAATGATCGTTTTTATTTGTAAATATGTTTACTAGTTATAATGCCCGTGCACGCACGGGGTTTTTTCTAATTTTTTGAATAATGTATTTTTATTTATTAAAATCTAAATAATCAATAATAAGGTGACGTATGTAAGATCGGGGTGTTTGCATCTTTATGTCACAAATATTCAGTTATGTACTTTTATCACAATCACTAACATCTATCAGGAATTTCACTTGAAAGCCTATGAGCTGCCTGGCCTATAACTGAATCAACTTCTCTATATTCTTCAAATCTCAACTGAAATCCCACAACATGGCATACAGTAAGAGTTAATGCATATACTGTATATAAGAAAATTTTCATAAAACATGTTTACATTACTCACTCCATCACTGCCAGTCCTTTTTGTTGTAAAGGAAGTATAGTATGCTCCATTAGAACCCCCATATGTTACCGTAGAGCTCTGAAAGGTGAAGCTTTGAGCTTGAGGACCTGAACGCGTATTCATCATACTGAACTCATTTCCGAACTGTGTCAGCTTCGAGTCCCTTGAATCTCTACCTGCAATAAGACGACTGATATTCATTTGCATCACTGTTAACTACATAAAACATAACACGA
>LBNU01018683.1:93913-110687 GCA_014162995.1 Artemisia annua | reverse complement strand
AGGGAGTAATGACATCTAAGTAAACACAATTTTCTCCATATTGTTTTCACAACCACAATAGTTTAGATATTTATTTTATTTTAATTTGCATAAGTAGTAAACTTGGGTTAGTTGATTAACAACTAATTCCGCCCTTCTTTCAAAAACCGAGATTTTAATTGCTTTCATAAAAATATAAAAACGCAAAAAGAATCTTCTTCCACCCTTAGACCTTTAGAGTAGTTTTTCTATCCTAACGAACACTATTCCCTGTGAGAGAACGATCAATCCCCCGTACTTGCCAATATCCTATACTACTACGGTCAGGTACACTGCCTGGTGGGGTTGTAAGCCTCTTGAGATCCCTCGAGAGGTAAAACCTGTTGTAAGGTCACAAAACCACGCATCAAGTTTTTGGCGCCGCTGCCGGGGAATAGTTATTGTTTAGGTAGAATTTTTATTTCTTTAGGTCTACTCGCTAGAATCCTTTCTATTGAGATTTTTATTTTCTTTTTCTAGGATCTTCTTTAGTCTATCTTTTTTCTTCGTGTTTTTGTTCGTAATCTTTGCCATCCGCCATCATGGAAGGTGTTAACATCCTTGATCCCAACAACCCAATTCAACAAAACCACCCACCACAACAAAACCAGCCTCCTAGACCCCGCACCTTAGGAGAGTATTCCCGACCTAGCCACCTTGGCTATCGAAACACCATTGAGCTCACTCAAGGAGCCAATGTCACCCCCTTACGATCCGACACCATCCGGTTGGTGCAAAGCGGATGCGCATTCCATGGACTTCGTTTCGAAGATCCAAACCAACATCTCAAGGATTTCCTCAAAATCGTAGATTCCATAGACCTTGATGTTGCAACTCGAGAGACGACCCGATTGCGTCTCTTCCAATTCTCTCTACGGGACCAAGCTAGTCAATGGCTTGAGCGACTTCCCGCAGGATCCATCACCTCTTGGGAAGATCTTACCTCCCGTTTCCTAGATAGATTCTTTCTACCTAAGGTGACCACCTTGTTGCGTAAGGAGATTGATAATGAGATCAGTAGGCTAAGAGCACTCAATGAGCTAATTAAGAATGAAATCGAGCGTAGGACTAGCACAAATAACTTTGAACTTAGGAACTACTTTAGTCTCTTTGAGAACTTTTTCCCGACCGAGACCGAGTTAAGTCACCACAAATTCCTCTTAAAGTGTCCGTGTCCCCCAAAGTATCGGAAAAACCCATGGATTAGGAAAGGGAACTATATGAATGTAAAAGTCCCATGCATGATTGGTCATATGTTTAGGGAGCATACTTATATCGACTTGAGGGACCCAATGAATATCATGTCTAGGCTTTACTACAATTGGATTATGAGCGACAAATTAGAACCTAGGCAAGACCCATATAACCCCAAGCGACTATGTAACTTTGTTGGAAGAGTTAGAGGCCTACACGTCTTCATTAAAAACTTCACTTATCAATGTGATTTCATGATCTTAGAAGATGTTAGAGGAATCATAGACCAACATTTAGGTGAGATAGTTTTGGGTGAACCATTCGTCAACACTTCTAAAATGATCTATGATAGGGACGAGGGCATTATCACTTTTTCCGAGGAAACCGAGAGTGTTAAGTATAAGATGCCCTATAAGTTCGACAAGTTCAAGGGCGTTGGAGACTTAGATGTCGACAATATCCCTACATTTGAGGTGAGTGAGAATAATGACAATGTAGAAAGGATTAAATATTCAGGATGCATGGCCTTAGGTCCGGAATACATATGGGATGACAGTGTGATTAAAAGCTTTAGGACCGCATTTAAGTCGCGGTATGGTAAAACGTAGAACCGATGACTTTGAGTCTAGCTACAAGACTCGTAAATAAAGAAAAGCGCTTCTTGGGAGGCAACCCATGTTTTGTTTGTTTTTGTGTGTTTATTTGATTTTATTTGTTTCCGTATGTAAGTAATATTTCTTGTTATTGATTCATGCTTCAAACTAAACTGTGAAAATGCTTTATTTTGTTTTTAACTTCGCCTTAACTACTATAAAGGTATTTTGCAAAAGCTAAGTGTAAGGGAAATCTAAATCGGTTAATAAAGAACGAATGAACATGAATCATAACAATGAAATTAGCTTACATATTAGTACTTGTTTGAGTCAAATTCTTGTATCGAGTCATAATGAATTTTTGCAGGAGTTCCAGGAAGTAAGATCTAGTTTTTCCAGAATTTTTTCCGGAAACTTAACATGAGAATTCTGTCAGATCATTCTGACGGCGACAGGTTAAAATTTTCTGCAATTTTTGAAAGTTTTGTATTTTTCCGGAAAATTAAAAAGTTTTGTCAATTCTTTAACTTATAATCTCCAGGAATTCTGCAATATATTCATTCCACAAGCATTATATTCTATTATATAGAATTTACCGCCGATTTTACGCGAGGTTGGCCTTTATCTTTTTCAGATTAACAGGTTATTTTGGACGAGAAGATGATTTATTATTTCGGAAGGGAAGCTTTGAACGTTCATCTCTCTTGGAAGAAGATTTAACCATGTTACCTCACTATCCACAACAAACGATTCAGGGGAGTATTTGATTTCATTCTTTCATCTTATTTACTTTTACGTCTTTTATTTGAACATTGGGGATAATGTTCGGTTTAAGTGTAAGGGGGGTAAATGAAAGCACCGTTGAGAATATACCTATGCTTGATATTTTGCTTTGTTTGATAGCTAATTTGTAATAAAACCAAGAGAAATATTTGTTAGGGCAATTTTAGCGCCAATTTAAAATTTTTTACAACATTTAGAAGTGAAACCTTGATCTTAATGAGCGTCTCATGGATAGGAAATTGTATGACTAGCACAAAACCGTACCACTAAAAAATTTTCCACCCCAAATATGTGAGGTTCGCCCCTAGAATTGGTAGGAAAAGCATCCATCTTTGATGCTATGATGTGAGTACCGGTAGCATTTAGATTCTAGAACTTGCGTTAGGACCATCTCAAATCCACAAGTGAGACTACATTCGTGTAGTTAAGATTTACTACATGATAAGAGGCATTAGGATTAACCCATTGTTTTTACACCCGTGCTTTTGTTATAATTACGTTGGCCACATTGGTCAAGTAATTTTCCCACACCTTTTGCGTTGTATCCATTTTTGGTACACGATACCCCTAGTACACCCCTCCAAGCCCATCCTTTCGTTTCGACCTTTGAGCATCTTACTCAAAGTAAGAATTTGTTACACCCCACTAAATGTACACCCAAATCGCCTTAGCCTACCTTGTATGTACCAATCTTTGGTGCATTATTGTGAAAACATTTGTTAAACCCTTAGTTAATTATCTGGTCAATTACATGGTTGCTAAGTTAAGTCATATCCTTGTACATATTGTGTTGGGACGATTGGGACTCATGGGTAAAGTACTAGTGTGATAAAGTAATGGGGAAGAGCAACATTATTACCCTCATACGTGCTAAATATTTTAAAAGTACCCCAAGTTTTTCGATTATTCTAATTCGAGTCATTAGAATAGTGATTGTGAAGTTATGTAAAGATTCAAGTGTAAGGGGAATGCAACTCCCCTATGATGTATTATTTTGGATGGTAGGGCAAGAGTGTATGAAGAAAAAAAAATCAAAAAATCAAAAAATCAAGAAAAATACAAAAAAATATGAAAAGAAAAAGAAAAACATACGGACTACCATCCCGTTTCCTTTTATGTTCTTTTTAGTTCTTTGTTATTTCATTTTTTAGACTAAGATCGAGTCGAGTCTTGACTTAAGAAACGATGTAGAGTGCATGTATTTGATCATGATAATTAGCTTTCCACCACTAAATATCCTTTATTCCAACCAAACCGTGTTATCATATCCCTACACCTTCCGTTACAACCCTTTATAAAGACCTCTTTGATAGTTTATCTTAGGTGCTTACGCCTAGTGGAGGAGTAATTGATCCTCTCCCAAGCCTATGGTAATCTATTTGCTATGACAGGTAGTGAGTGTTATTTTCCGTTTCCATTTATGAGATATAAACTTTATAACATTTGAGAGATGTGAGAATCCAAACACTATTTGTGAGGTGCTAGTGTATGAAATCCGTGCTTATTATGATTAGGGTCTAATGACTATTTGTTGTAATTACTTTTATATTCGTGCTAAATGACCCCTAACTCATATTTTGATTGGAATAAAAGCTCATTTGCTTGAGGACAAGCAAATCTCAATTGTAAGGGTATTTGATGAGACGAAAAGTGTTACGCTTTTAGGGGGTCATTTAAGCCCTAATTCGTATAAATGTGATCAAATATTGCTCTAAATCGTTCCTTTTGTCATTTTAGGTAATTTTGAGAGGAATTCTGGAAAACATGCATATTTAGACGTTTTTGGAGCATAAAAGTGAAGAAAACGACAAAGTCTCAAAGAAGCTGGAAATTACAACCTGACGGCGTCAGGAGTTATAAGGTGACACCGTCAGCAAGGATGACAAAAGAGTGGAATTCAATTATCAAACGACAGGCCAGAAAGATTTCAGGATTTAACACCTGACGGCGTCAGGTGTTAGAAAAGGTAGGCCGCCACGTGTTAAGTTAAAGAGAGACGGCCCAGAAGGTTTTACAAGCTGACCACGTCCCAAATGGATCTAGGCCATCCGAGAACCCTAATGGCGGCGAGCTGACGGTGTCAGGCCCTATAAGCTGACGCCGTCCGAACTTATTTTCTATATATATTTTCCAAATTTTCATTCATTATGTGTGGAACTTTGTGGAGAACTTTTAGGGCAAACCCTAAAGACGAATTTTCTGTGACTTTTAGGGTTTCCAACCCTTGGAACCCTAGTGCTTAATTAAAGATAAGTCTTCACTTTAATTCAATCAATATGTCTATGTGTTGGTTGTCTATCTATCTTGCTTATTTTCAATTAACATGAGTAGCTAAATTCTCTAGTGTTTGCTTAGATCTAATGAAACCTAACTATTAATTATTGGTTGAAGTGTGTTGTTGTTTGTTGGGATGATTGTTTCATCGATGTTAGGCTCAAGAAAACTGGCCAACCTCCTTTATGGTAACGTGCTTGAACGTCTTGGGAAACATGTAGTCGAGGCATACTAGGCTATTAAGGTAGTATTTAACGCATGAGCCACTGTTTACAACCCCTATGGTTGTACCGTGCATGGCATAGGGCGAGATAAGAGCTCATAGAATTGGAGAGATATGTATGCCACTCCATGAGTTATTAGGAATACACCCTTCATCCACACAAGTAACACACATATCAATTAACCGGTAAAAGATAGTTAGGGAGTAATGAAATCTAAGTAAACACAATTTTCTCCATATTGTTTTCACAACCACAATAGTTTAGATATTTTTTTATTTTAATTTGCATAAGTAGTAAACTTGGGTTAGTTGATTAACAACTAATTCCGCCCTTCTTCCAAAAACCGAGATTTTAATTGCTTTCATAAAAATATAAAAACACAAAAAGAATCTTCTTCCACCCTTAGACCTTTAGAGTAGTTTTTCTATCCTAACGAACACTATTCCCTGTGAGAGAACGATCAATCCCCCGTACTTGCCAATATCCTATACTACTACGGTCAGGTACACTGCCTGGTGGGGTTGTAAGCCTCTTGAGATCCCTCGAGAGGTAAAACGTGTTGTAAGGTCACAAAACCACGCATCATCAGGGTAAGCTCGCTCCCAATTGGGAAGGGGCCATACTTCATTCGTCAGGCAAACGAGAATGGTTCCTACCTATTGACAATCCCTAACATGGAACACATCCAACCTTAAAGGATGTTACATCTAAGGTGGATCGCTACATTAAAAACAAGCCCTACCTGTTAGGCACCACCTTAGGGGGTCACACTCCCCTCTAACGGCAAGCATATAGCATGTTGGCATGCTACACTTAGGTAGACTTTTATTTTTATTTTTTAAAAATCAGGGTCAAACCAATCCTCGATTAGGCTACACATTCTTCATGTTTGACTAATCACTAAACATAGTAATACAACACATATAATAAATTGGCTTGAAAGCTAATTTCATTAAGAGTTAAGGGTCACAACACCCTAACTAAAAACCTAAACCTACACGAGCCTGTTAACATATATACAATAAATTGACTCAAACACTAATTTCATTAAGAGTTCAAGGTTACAACATCCTAGCTAAAAACCCAGGCCTACACGTACCTGGTAAACACAAAATATTAAATTGACGAACAGTTAATTTCATTATAAAATCAGGGTAAACCACCTAGTACGAAACCAAGGACTATACATGCCTGGTACATTCTACAAAACAATCCTGATACATCACGGATTGCAAACACTTGTCTGAGAAACTTTCGGATGTAGCTAATAGTGATCTGGCCTACTCAGGCTCCAATTTACACGTACAAGAGGCTCAAGCGAGCAGGATGCGAGTTGAGCTTGGATAATGTAGGAACCCAGCACTCCTTGATCGTTACGGGCTCCAGGCTGTTAAACCTTTAATTATCTAGGAACAATAACATGACTAACATGCAGCGGAATAATAAATAAGAACATCAATGTTATCAACAAGGTTTTTCATTATCATCTCTAACATACAAACATTTACAACCCCAATTCTACTTGATCAAGGTAGAACGACCTTGAGGCTGACTAACCAACTAACTCTAACTAAACCCTAGGCGTTTCCCAAATCCCTACGCCTAGGTTCCCCACACACACCTTTATTGACTACATCTTGTACGTACTCTTAAACTAATGACCCTATGTCTCTTTATATACTAGAGACATCTAGGGTTTACAAGAGGAATCATAATACAATTAGGAAACTAAATCTTTTAAGTAAATCTTCTAGAATCTTCCAAATTCTCCATCTTTTTGTAGTTTCCCATCTTGTCACTTTAAGCCCTTCATGTTTCATTCTTTCTTGTTTTGTATCATCAAATCTAATAGACCCAACAATCTTCCCCTATTTGATGATGACAAAACAAACACCTTCTTGTACGAACTTCCCTAGACGAAGTAGAAAAGTTGAGATAAAATCTCACCATGAATGAAACAATCTTGTCTTCCCCTTGATTCATGCAATGCCACTCCAATATCTCTTCAACATCTCTTCCCCTTTTTGTTATCAACAAATAGGGAACATATGCAAATAATGATCTTGACCACCACGAACCAATACCACACTTCTAATCAAAGCCTTCCAATGTTTCAAATTGCCCTCCATGAAGAACACCAAAATGCTTACGAAAAATGAATCCAAAACAATAGAAACTCCAACTAGTAGTAGTAGTAATGATCAACAATAGTAAAAATCAAACACTTCCCCTTGAGTGGTGCATGAACATCAAATGATTAAACACATCATTAGATACTTCCCCTGAAATCAATGTGCTAACCATCTTCATGATTCTTCAAATCTGTAAGCTCCTTGTAATGATTACTGATGAAGAAAACCAAATATAACAAACTTGATGAAGAAGTAGAACAACCCAAACTTGTGTCTTATATCTTGTACTAACCACGTGACTCCAAACTCATACCAAGAACAAAAAATATGAATAGACCGCAATCTCTTGACAAATCCTCAACTAGATGAGACACTGAGTACTACAATGTAACTCCTTTAAGTGATAGCCAATGTGTGCATAGAGCATCATAAGAAAAATCACACTCTTTGGCTAGATTTATCAAGTCTTTGTCACATCTTTAACGCACAAACAAGTTATCTTTAAACGTGATGAAGCCGTTTAAGATATGATAAGAACACGCATCTAAGAAGCTCCACTTCACCTTCAAATAAGTGATAAATAATCGTCTTCGTAACCAATTATTCCAAATAAACCAAATACGAGCCTTTTAAAAACTTTAAGAACAAAAACTTCTTACTGTGTGTGTGAACCAAATAACCATTCTGTGTGTGTAATCCAAAATCAATCAAACTCATCGCAATCAAAGCATATGTACTTCCCCTTACTGCTTGTAAATTATGATCACCAATAAAATTTGTAGCAGTACTTTGAACTAACGCAACAGTACTTTCAACGAACGGGCAGTACTTTCAATAAACTAGCAACAGTACTTTGAATTACCTTGTAGCAGTACGTTAAATAGAGAACAGTACGTTGAACATAAACGAGCAGCAGTACTTTCAATAAATCACGGGCAGTACTTTGAAACAGTATGTTGAAGCAGTATGTTGAAGCACTAGAAAAACTTTCTCAAATCTTACTCATCCACGTTGACCAATGAACACTCATAATCAATATAATCCTCCATGATTACTCGAATGAATAAACTTCAACAGACCCACAACTCGCTTGAAATCAACCCCACAATATATCAAGGCTACCCAATAATCACTTGTATATACCATGCATCGATTAATAAATATTGAATATACCAGTGCACGTTGATGATTTAGTTTCTACCAATCAGATTTATTCTCCTTTAACACTTGTGAAAGATAACAACAATATATTATCTTAAAACATTAAACCAGCCCCATGTGCGAAGACACTTTAAGTAATATCTTAAGATTTTGCCATCTTACAACTGAATAAACCTTTGATATAAAACATTAAAAACTTGTATCTAGCGTCTCGCCAATATCTAGACCACCGACCTAATGGATTTATTTGTAATACGAGGTTTTCATTAATGAATATCCATTGATTTAAAACACGACAATCCTTAATTAATTGTACCGATCATGAGTGCAATAATACAAGTACGAGGTTTCAATCATAAACAATTAATTTTCCACCGTATCGTACCACACTTTACCAAATCGACAATCAATCTTTGAATAACTTGCACATGTCGACAAACCAGTTTCCATGATAATACTACAAAGTGAATTAATAACACACACCGTCCCATGATCTCTAATTGTATATCTGACTTATAATAAATTACGAGGTAACAATTTAATCTTAGCCAACCATATTGTCGCCACATAATAAAAAGATCGGATACCCAAAAAAAAAATAATCCGTACCTTTTTCACTTCTGCTATTCTTCGACAACAATTTTCTTTGACAATTAAAAACACCTTGTAATCCTAGATATCAAGAGCCCCAGGCTCTGATACCACATGTAGGAACCCAGCACTCCTTGATCGTTACGGGCTCCAGGCTGTTAAACCTTTAATTATCTAGGAACAATAACATTGACTAACATGCAGTGGAATAATAAATAANTAATCACTAAACATAGTAATACAACACATATAATAAATTGGCTTGAAAGCTAATTTCATTAAGAGTTAAGGGTCACAACACCCTAACTAAAAACCTAAACCTACACGAGCCTGTTAACATATATACAATAAATTGACTCAAACACTAATTTCATTAAGAGTTCAAGGTTACAACATCCTAGCTAAAAACCCAGGCCTACACGTACCTGGTAAACACAAAATATTAAATTGACGAACAGTTAATTTCATTATAAAATCAGGGTAAACCACCTAGTACGAAACCAAGGACTATACATGCCTGGTACATTCTACAAAACAATCCTGATACATCACGGATTGCAAACACTTGTCTGAGAAACTTTCGGATGTAGCTAATAGTGATCTGGCCTACTCAGGCTCCAATTTACACGTACAAGAGGCTCAAGCGAGCAGGATGCGAGTTGAGCTTGGATAACGCTCGTGGAAAAACTAGAATGAAGTACAGTCCACAAGGGTAATCCCTGGTACATGCTCATCACGAGACCCAAGCCTTATCCAAGATTCAGGATCTGACAGCTATCCCTCAAGCATTCATACTTGTAGAATACTTTGAGCGTCTCATCACAGCCGGATTACTTTATTTGCAGCTCCCATTAGTGACCAAACATGCGAGAACAGCAAACACAAATAACTCAATAGTCCATCAAACGAGAATCTCATAGTAAACCATACAAAATCAAAAAAGCTTACTGAGGTCAGAACAAGATGACCAACAGAGGCATCTACCCTCAAGATCAGGGGCAAGGCCCCAAAGTTGGACATCCCTATCAAGGGCTGGTTGACAATAGCAGGTGGTTGTTCTTCCAAGGCAAGGAGAACAACAACCCTCATCCCTAATCCGCGGGAGGTCACTTAAGTGACCACAAACCTATGCTTCCAGACATCAAGGCTAGTTTACGCCAACCGATGGCGGCTGGAAGCGCGATCTAACATTTAAGTCACCCGCAAAGATGAAAACTCCCACCTCCAAAAAATGGTATAACATTTAAGGTTCTCATCAGGACGACCAAAGCACCCTGATAGGACTTGGAAGATGATAGAAAGTCAGAATTAAGACCCTTCACGCCTTCTATCCTAACAATCACTTGCAAAAGCCCACCAGGATCTAAACACACCCAAAGAATCACAACGCTAGATAAGGATGGAAGAGGAGCAAGTGTCCCCATATTCAATCCCCATATACAGGTAAAAGATCCCAGACCGCAAATGTCTTCGCCATCTAAACGACTAATCTTCATCTCACACCACAAAAATCGAATGAAGACAAAATGCTCTTCGTAAAAAATACAGTGAAAAACCTATGAAAAAATCTTCTTAAACTAAGTATTTAGGGTTTGGAAATGATGTGGGAAAATGGAAGAGAAAAGGCACTATTGATTCAAGTTGTAACATCCCCACCTTTGTAGCTCTATTTATACGTAAAGAAAACGAATTAGCAAGTTACACTCGACAAACGCCCACTGGGTCAAAACACATTTAATGAGGCGCGTGATAATCACTCTGTAAAGGCGTGAGTACAGCTGACGTCAACACAAATGTCAAGTACAGTCCAAGGGAGCAACTATACAAACTGCTCAAGAAATTACAGGATGACGCAGTCTACGAACTCAAAGGAAATAAAGACGTGTCAAATCTCAAAGATAGCGAATAAAACCGAAGGCGGGATATTCCTACACTTCCCCATGAAAACGTCGAGTGCACACCTTTCCCAACTCAGCTTACAACCCTGATCGAGGTAAAAGCTTACATCTAGTCATCATCACAAAAGACAAATGTGACCATCAGCCTAGAAATAAGAGCGAACCTGGTAGCACAGGCACGAACCGGGGGGATTCAGGTACAAAATGTCCAGCATCACATTATTAGTGCATGATCTAATACTAGACTGGGGGGGGCCTTGATAGCATATCAATATTCATGGCCCAGGCCCATTAATTATACACTCGAATGAAGCCCATCACCAAGGCCCATCAGCACTTGATAAAAGCCCGACTTAGTAAGAAAGTGCTGACTGAGTAAGACAGTGTTGCTGCTCTCCAACTATCACTAGTGGTTAAGATGTATCATCTAACACCGCACAGTGATGACGCACGACAAGCACCACTACGTACGAGCTAAAGGACTAATGACATATGTCCTCCTTTTCTGCTCCCCGATGATCAACATCTGAATCCCTAGCAGCCGTTGATCATCTTCAAAGGGTTTATCTCTAAAACCTACAAAGCCTCTCTATAAAAGGAGAGCAACACACACAATCACACAAGTTTTTATATACTTGGGCAAATATTGCCTCATAGCAGTATAACATGGTTTTTTTAAAGTATTACCTGAGCTTCTTGATCTATATAAATCTCATCGGGTCCTTACCGTTCAACATGGAAAACCGAATAACAAAATCATTCCCATCTCATCTCTAAACCGATTTACCTATCATACGTAGAACATATCTTATGTACGTAATACGAAAGTACTCCGAACCATAGATTTGTTTAATATCTATTACTTTCGATATTTAATTTTTCATTTGTATATATAAGAAATTGTTTTCCATGTATAGATGTACTTGACAATACACTCGATATTTAATATATTAATTTGCATGTACTTAGATATTGAAGTCGCAATTACTAAACGTTAACTAATAAAAGATGCTACAACGTGTTGACATTAATACGGGCATCTTTTGGGTTAGAGGTGTCAAGGTATACAGGTTAGTTGAAAAGTCGTCTTATCAAAAAGGAATTAAAAATATAACTTGACTTTGTGATAGTATTTATGTATACATGGATTATCTTAGCTATGTTGAGCATCAGTAAGGGATCTTTATTTTCGGTATTTTCTCTCCTATATCTCCTATCATAAGGTTCACACAGTGTGCTGCACATGGTGTCCAAAACAACTTAGGATGTTGTTCTTCTAAAAGTTGTCCCGCAAGTTTGAAGTTAGACCCGTTATCTGTAATAAACTATAAGAAAAAAAAAGGAATTTAATTAAATAATATGGTTAAAACTTGAAAATAATTCAGGCTATGAAAGTGAAAAGTAATTTATAAAACTTGAAAACGTTAAAAGTGAAAGTACCTGCACTATGTTTTCTTCTCCAACATCTTCAATCACTTCATTAATCATATTCACTATTAAATCAGCATTGTGGACATACGCCGATGCATCAATTGACTTGAGAAATACCGTGCCCGTAGGACAATTGACTAAAAAGTTTATCAAACTCCTCTGTTTCCCGTCTGTCCAAAAATCAGACATAATGCTACACCCGTATTTCTTCCATTGTGGCCTAAACGAATCTACAAACTTATTTGTATCTTCTAAAGCATCTTTCAGCAATGTTACACGAAGATTATGATAACTTGGAGCAGGCATACATCTTCCATAGTCTCCAATAGCATTAATCATATCTTGAAAGCTCTCGTCACGTACGGCATTGAAAGGTAACCCAACCGAATAAGCCCAAGTTGCAATTTTTTTCCAAGCAACCATCTTCAACTTCTGTTTTGTTGGATTGTTTTTATCCAATGTACTTTGACTTGTTTTTTGATGATCACTCTTAAGTATTGAATCAAGAGGACCACGGACATTACTAGTACCTACGGACTTTCGTTTCTTACTTTCCTTCCTCTTAACTTGTACCTCATCATCCACATCCTCGTCTTCTTCTTCTGATATATCTATCAGATTTGCAGACCTTAAAATTTCTAAATTTCTCTTTTTTTCCTTTGTTGCCTTTTCCTTTTCATGCATTGATGCAAGAACCCTCTTTGTTATTTCTGTTGTGACCTTAGTACAACCGGTTACATCTCCTTTTGTATGAGTAAGGTGTTGTTTTAACCTTGTGATCCCTCCCGACATTCTCTTGTCACAAAGAGTACACCAAACCATTCCTCTTTTTGTGGGATCTTTCAAAAGCCCCCATTCCCAGGCTATATCCCCACTTGCACTTTTCAAACCGGTACCCGCATCCGATGAAGTATTAGCACTAGAACTAACATTCGGATTTACGGAAGCATGGGAAGATTGACCCTCCATTCAAAAACCACAAAAAATAACTACCTAGTGGCTGCTAGTACCCTGCTATTCAACTACTTGTTACTTTCCTTAAGGATAAATGACCAAAAGCAGAAAAGAAGCATTTACTTACCTTTTATCTGTTGTAGGATGAAGAATTGAAGAAAAAAACCCAGAAAAGAAGAATTGTCGATGTGTTTGTTTGTCCATTCAAAAAACCCAGAAAAGTATGCGGCATATTTTAATTAGGGTTATTAGTTGGGTTATACTCTAATTAAGTTGGGCTATTTTCTAATTGGGCTGCCAAAAAAAACACAGAAAAGTCAAAAGTCAAAATATCGTCGATTTCAAAATCTCGCGATACCAAAATATCGTCCAAATATCGCCAAAATATCGCGATATTATCGGATCCGATATATTGGAGCGATATTTTGATCCGATATATTTTTGAGGTCCGATACACGAGATATCGACGAGATATCGCCGAGATATCGCCGAGATTAACTACCCAGTATTTAAGATGAAATGAAATGGGTAAAGTTACATTATTAATTTTATTAGCAAACTAATTCTTTATGTACGTATGTTATACAAATTACGAGTAACATTATTTTCGCACAACATATAGTTTTAAATAAGATCGGAGGTAAACGGTAATATTTTCTTATTCAGAAGAGACAATCACAAATTTATCAAACAGTTACTTGTATTCAGAAACATGTTCATTCAGCACCTTTGAATTATTCAGAAGTTTAAATTCATTCAGCGCTAAATGATTCAATTTTATCAAACAACCCCTAAGTGATGCACAAAGTTATTTTGAGGTGTCGTAACGTACACTTGGTGGTAAAACTATGAATCTCCTTGTTGTGGTTTGTCCAAATTTCGTTTAGGCTGTGTATAGTTCTTCAATGCGACGTGTGCCTTCTTGGCACCCCCAAAATGCGTCCAACATTAAAACAGCCATGCATGACGCACACGTTTGTGGAGAAGAAAAGACACAAGTTCGTTGAGGAATGACCGACTTGTATAGTCGATTGTTTGTGTGTGTGAGTTACTTAATTGATTTTTGTGGGGTTTATTTGTGTATAAGTGAGTATGTTTGGATAGCGAAATTGTAGGCGATTGTTTGTGTGTGTGAGTTACTTAATTGATTTTTGTGGGGTTATTTGTGTATAAGCGAGTATGTTTGGATAGCGAAATTGGTGATTTATTGAACCTTGTTGGTTCTTGAGTGAAAAGGTGATGCTTTAAGTTAACGGTGGTGATGTTAATCGCCACTATATATACTCAGTCTTGTTCACTTTGATTTTTCGCAGTACATGTAGCCATCATGTAAAAAACTTTCGTGCTCATTCTTTTCTTGGCCGAAATGAAATAATTATTCCGAATATCGTCGCTGTCAATCAAAATACCTTTATTAGTCAAATTTACAATGCATTCAACTACTTATCTTACAAAAATTATTGGTTTTTAGGTAACTGTAGTCTTGCTACAAGGAAGTCTAGAAATCTTAAATTCACTCGCTCCAGCGAACGACCTGATATTAACAAAGCTATACTATACACAGACGGTTACGGTGCACTAGCCAAGAGTGTTAACTCATCTTGTCGGATACGGTTTTATAAACTTTAAAAGAAGATTTCTCACATCAGTGGTTCTTAATGGATTGTTACTTAATGTTTCAGGATATCAAGTCGTCGGATGATTACAAAAAGATGTATTTTAAATGCTTCATCATGTTTATTCCAAATATATATGTTTTTTAGTAACGATTTGTTCATTATCAAGAATGGTCATGATTGTGGTGGTGAATGTGAACGATTACCATATTTAACCAAAGGGACAACAAGCATATATTATACATTGCAAAGGAATTGCATAACACGTAGTAACTAGAATAACATTTGGTTCACCTATGTCATAACTCACTAGCAGGGTTCCTGCGCGTTGCAGCTGCGGGTACTTAGAAATAAAATTTTCCAATGAATTATGTATTTTAGTTTATTATGTTCTTTTTGACAATAAATTTACGGATATCAAAATTTTCGTTTAGCTAGTGTCCGTTCGGGCTCGAGCCCGTTGGCTCTTGTCCGTTCAGGCTCGAGCCTATTTGGCCAGTGCCCGTTTGGGCTCGAGCCTATTTGGCCCGTTGCTCGTTCGGGCTTGAATATTTGTATATGTGCTTTATTATTTGTATTACTGACATTTAATGCGGGAATTGTGTTTGAATTGGTTGTACAATATGCTTGATAATTTGTATTTCTTATGTATGGGGTGTTTTAATAAGTGCATTAATTGTATTTATTGATCAGTTAATTAATTGTATTTTATGTACATAAATTTATTGTATTTATTGTTAGTATTAATTGTATGTTAGAATTAAATATAAGGGGAATTTCTATAAGTAGTATGATATTAAATGTCTAATTGTGTTGAATCACTTGTACTTTTAGCATTGAAATGTGTAAGGCTTAATTTTAAGTATTCTAATAATAGTAGGCCTTTATGCATTATAAGATAGTTAGATAGATAACACAGGTAGCTAAAAGCATAATGGGAATGTGTCAAAGTTGATGAGTGTGTAAATACTCATCATTTTTATCTAATCTGAACTGCCAAAATATCCAAAAACACCCAATAATGCATCAAAATAGTGAAAATATTCCAAAAGTGTGTTTTATATGTTATAGATGCAAAATGTTTGAAAACAAATGAAAAAACGAACAAAGTTTGCACAATTGGCAGTTTCAGTCCCTCAACTTTCACAAATTGTCAAATCTAGTCCCTGTTTATTTCAAATCATGCAAAATATCATAAAAGGTCCTTGGGGATTCATAAGTTGTCAAACAAATCCTTTGAATATCAAAAATCACAAATTTACAACTTTGGTCCCCCAAATTTGAAAAATGTCAAAAATAGTCCTTGGTGATTTAAAAATTGAAAATAATCAAAAAATAAACCTTGTACTATTCATAAATGACACAATTGGTCCTTGTGGTAAAATTTTGGAAAAATTACATGTTTGGTCCCTAAGTTTCACAAGTTGGCAAAACAAGTCCCTGAAGTTCAAAAAGGGAAAATATCAAAAAGGACCCTATACTATTCATCATATGGCAAGAATGGCCCTTGTGAGTACTTTGGAAAAATCACAACACCAAATCCTCAAGTTTCAGCAAATTACAACTTTGGTCCTTGTGATATTACAAAACCAAACGGACCTTTTTATTACTTCATAAACCCATTAAATCCAAACCCATAAACCCTTTTCCAATCCAGTCCAAATAACAAACACAAAACATAAACCCAACACCCCCTTGGCCCATTTCTTCCCCTGGCCCAACACCTAAACCAGCCCACTTTCCCTTTTTTATAAAAAACCCAGACCCCCCGTTCCCACCTTCCCTCTCACCTTCACCTCCCACTTGCAGAGACATCACCTCCACCACCCCCACCATCTCCATCACATCCACCGCCCAAACCACTATACCAAACCCTTCACCTCAGCATTAAATGCTGCCACCCCC